>LUGF01053264.1:448218-464347 GCA_001625245.1 Calycopis cecrops
CCTTTACACTCTATTTTAATTTCATTTACAAAAGCTTTCCTCATCAATGATAGACAAAATTCTTGCTTAACGATAATATTACGAAAATAAAAGTTGAAAACATTGTCGACGACTAGAGGTGGTAAGACACCCTGATCCTGGCCCTATTTCATTTCACCCAATCTCATATTTCAAAAAGTTATCATAAAAAATCTCCTATTAAAGAGTAGATCCTTCATTTTGAACTCGGCTAAAAACTCCTATCGAATTTCTTCTAGAAAGTTCTAATGTGTTATTATCATATTATTTAATTTAGAAAAAGCCTTTATACACTTTATTTCAATGCTCAAGAGACATTTACATTACATTACTAAGTGTATCTAATGTCGGCAACAACCTAAGGCTTTTAACGTTGGAAACCTTTGATATTATAATAGAATATATTATGTCGAACAATTTGTTTAATATGATACTATATTGTAATTCAAATTTACTAATGGTCTGGCATGTCATTGCCAGACATTTCTCATTATATAAGATACTTTACGTAATGTATGTAATATAAACATAGGTTTAGTTAACATAGGACCAAATTACAGAGCTTTGGTTTTAACAATAACGTTCGGTTACAAGTCAGATAGTGGCATGTCGATTTTTCATTAATTTTTATGAATTTCTGACCAGATGCGTTCGCATTTTTTTTTGTATATGGGGGCAAACGAGCATTCGGAAGCATCTTCGTGACTACCGCGTGTTATTGACTTCGGTAGAAGTTATACAGATGCGTTGCCATCCTTCCTCCTCCCTACTATGTGATTGAAAGGTTTTGATATAGTATTACCTCCCCATGATCAATGTCTGTCCGGGAGTTAGGCAACCCATAGGCATGTGCAGTTGCAGTCTGGCCGCTGATGATGAACTATCAGCGGTCCCACTTTCATATCACCAAGACAAACTCCCTTTGTCCCGATGGCAAATCCAAGCGTCCGTTCCTCGTTTTTTCCACGCCGCCTCCGAGACCGCATTGTTCGTTCTCTTGTTACCTCCTTGTTTATTTTCAACGTTTCGTCCCCTCTCATTATCGTCTAATTGCGGACTCTCCGACGGTCACTAATTGCCGTGAAACGCATCGGAGGCTTTGTATTGAGTATCGTTGTATTCAGCCTGCGTTTGATTAGTGTAAGTTCTCTTGTCCGTTTCTGACAATATACATGTTATAACGAATAGATTAATTAATTAACAAACAACATAAATTATTAATAGCACAGAGACAGCAATGGAGTATGTATATTTGTCGATCTGCGGAAGAAGGAAGGTATTTTTTTTTCGTGTGTTTATATTATATACAAAGAAACACAAGCTTGACAAGCTTTTGTGCTACAATTGTTGGTAGATTCTTCTTGATGTCGCAAGTGGGTGGGTTCGAAAAATTATTTTATGTTAATATAAATATTATTTTATACATAACTTCTTCCCCAAAAATCGGCTAGCTTTTTAGGCATACATAATGTGTATTTAAGACGAAATATGATATAAAAATTAAATAAATATACATCCTGCGCAAATCGGCTTTATGTCCACACATACCAGGAGTAGGTTCAAGAAAAAAAGTGAATATTCATAGATACCGGTATCCATTATACACTATAAGTATAGAACCATTCAAAGTCTAAAAATCTACTCTACCTTTTGTAGCTTAGTGTACATTTTTAGACACACACAAGCACTCGAGTACTAGTACCTAAATATTATGCATTAAAAACGATTCGCGGACCGCATAGGAAGTTATAAATACGGCACATTATTCGCGTTCTACATACATTTTCATACTGGTACCGTCGTAACGAGATTGTATATAATGTTTAATATCCACCTACCCCCAATGTTTGAATGCAAATGGCCGGCTAAGGGCGACTACACACGTGCTACTTTTAGCATCGGCCATCGGCGATTTAGCCGCTTTTTAGCAACTGAATGCAGCGACCAGATCCCCATCGCACACTTAAAACGCCGAAGCGATTGAGTCGCAAAACGACTGCGAGTGTTGCGTATCGAGAATTGGAGCAGTTGTTAAAATAAATAACTCTAAGTCGTGATGCAGCGTGTAGTCGCAAAATCGCAGTAGAAAAAAGCGAGTGTGCTGTGGCCCTTAAGTAGATTCTTTACAATGAAGTGTATATTCTATTCGGAAGAGAGGAATATGGACCTTATTCCCTCGAAATTAGGCTCAAAATTTAATGGTGGATTTGAATATACTGACTGCTCGGCTACTTATTGGATTGCCTTGGTTAGGTTCGCTCATTTGTAAACAATTGTGAATTTAGTTAACATCTTTGTCAATTTACTTGATATGCTTCAATTTAGTCTTCGAATGTTTATATACATTTTGTTCACTTCAATTGTATTCGAAGGTTTAAATGTAGAAAGGCCCTTGGCGCCCAAGGTTAAAAATAGGGATTTATTTAATACATATAATAGACAATATAAATAATAGAACCGGCTTTGGTGGTTCCTTAGTGATATTTCTGTAATACCTGTAAGAAAATCTAGTCTTAGGGAGCTGACTAACGCTGCCTTTCATTAAAGCGGTCTCATCTTCGCACGTTGCTAACGTTAATATGTGAACACGCTTAATACAACGACGCCAGAGTAACCGTACCCGGCTCTGGAAACTTAATATAATATCATTAATAATAGAATCGTCATTCATATTAGAAATACCACTTGAGACCGATTTGCAACCATTTAAAATGTTACTTTGTTAAATTGTTTGTTTGTAAGGGGAATTATGCAAATAAATACATTCTTTTTTTCCTCTCTTTCTTTAAAAATGCTAAAGTTGTAAACTCTGTATGTTTTAAAAGGCTTATCACTTGTATAATACCTTTTTTTTAAGTGCCAAAGATTATTTTTATCAGATGGACTCGATACGTTTTTTTCTATACTAGGATCCATTCCCTCGTGAGAGCTACACCCTGACATGACTATAAAAAAAAGACATCGAATGGCTCCTAGAATTAAAAATGCTAAGCAGATTAGAAGCAACACTAGACTACGAAGCGTATGTTAAGATACCGTTGTCCTTTATATGTACTTATGTTACTTTATATGGAAAGATGGCGGTAAAATAAACACGTTGACTGTGTATCTTCATCTCTTTCATGACACAGTAGAAAGAGACAGTTCTACTGTGTCATGAAAGAGATGAAGATACAGTTATCGTAAAAAAACTGAATGGTGGCTATATTATAAAGTGTTACCTTGGGAAATGTGCATAAGTAAATCCATTATTAAATATTTCCAACACCGACGGTTACTTTGCAAATTAAGTTCAGAAATAAAATGTATCAGAATAATTTTGGGGTCAATAAGGACGCTTGTTTCGCCGTTCCAAAATAATATCTATCTCAGATTTAAAAAGAAACTTCTCGGGCGAGAATCACTTCATTACGTCTCGCACAAAGGCTGGGAAGGCGTTATCCGCTTTTATCGCTTCTTCATATACAATGAGATATGAGTAATAGTCGACGTCTCAGCCCGGACAGCGGCCGGTTATAAATCTCTGTGTAATCGATGTTCGGATGTTTATTTATTGCATCAATACGCCATCGATATTCCGTGATTTTTTTCCACAGTAATAACAATAGGTTGATTTATAACTCCACATTGTCCGGCGTAATGGAGTCATATTGAACTCTGGGATGATTGAAATATGAATGGTCGTGTTATTAAATTTTCTATCGGGAATTGGATTAGAATCGAGCGTTTTGTGTTATTTATTGAATTAGAATCATGTAATATATTGTCGTGTAATATATTGAATAATTGAACTGTATGTAAGTGTCAAGGTGTATTAATCCGTAATAAACATCTTCTAATCTATTGTGTTCTATTCTATGCCTAAAGCCCTTTTATTTTGCAATCTGAATTCAAATAGGATGACTGATAGAAGCGAGACGTGCCTTGACAGTAAATTGTATATATTGTGTGTTTTGGGACTGGGAATGGAACTCTTTAAGTTTATGAAATTTAAATAGACATTTCTATGCAAAAGTATACACCTATTTCAACCAACATCTTACATTTTGCATATGCCTTTCTAATATTAGATTTATCAATAGTAATTAATTAATTATTGTAGTAATTAAATTTAAGAAGACATTATTTTATGATACCTATATATTATAATGTAGACATAAGGAATATATATAGTTAGTATATACGTAGTTAAGATGTATTTGTACAAGAAATACGACAACCGCAAAACGTGTTAATTTTGTTACGGAACAGACGAAGAAATAACCGATACAACCGAAACACAACCGCCCGTCGAGAATGTGACGACGCCACTGGTTGGAATACCTCCCGTAAACGACACAGCAAATATATTTATCCGTTACCTAACACGTAAGTACACTAATCGAATTTCTCTGTTTCAGAGCGAGTTTCGAGTGTCACGCAATGGAATTATCGATATTTTTTTAACTTTACGCCCGTCGTGCATATTTTTTTTGTCGATAGCAAAGTTTACTCAAAGCCATGCAGCCCTGTCCCGTGTTTTTATTCGTGAATTGCGCTGGCAGTTTCGCAGATAAAAAATATTCGTGGCGTTTTGTGGTGGAAAAAAAAAAGTTGATTAAAAGTTTCTCATGAATGTGGTGTCAAAATAATAAGTTAAAACGTACAGTAATCTACATATTTCATGAATTTTTGAATAAAAGTTTATTTTTCGAATATTTTGTATTGTTTTTTTTCGCACAATGCAGTGTTCAAGTTATTTGGACATTTATCGCATATTGTGTAGGATGTTCAGTAAGAATGTGGAAGGATAAGGGTATCGGGAAGACTAAGACTAACGTAACCGACTCAGATAATTCGGATACTGTCCGAGTATTCAAAAGTCTTCGCAACCGGCGGTTTGTATGAAGAGAGTTATGAGTGGAGGAAGGATCGTTATACGTGGTACTCTCTATCTACACCATTCGGGGATTGGCCTGAAGATGTGTAGTTGTATATGGGCACCTCTTGTATACGGATGTGTAGATAAATTATGTTTGGTAAAGATATTTCTTGTTCGTCTGATTGTATAACTGAATTAGGCCTCTCCAGATGTGACTTGCCTCAGGGCTGTAGCTGAGGGGAATTATTTATGATATTCTCTAATTATGAAGACCTAGGGTCTTCATAATTAGAGTGACGTGCAGTGACTAAATTACTAATTGGCAGCCCTGTCTTCGTGTTGTTTGCAACTTCGATTCCCTCTACAGTGTAAATGTAGTGATTATCCCTTCTTATTGATTCTCTGGTGGAGATATAATTTAATGATCGCTAAAATTATCGAAATAAAACACCATGATAATAAAGTAAATAATTAGATACCAACACCTGAATAATCAAGATTTCCTTGGTAATTCTATCATTTTTTATAACGTAACATTACATACGAAGTAAATTCATATTTCCAAATAATATTTTTTCTCACAAAAGAAAGAACTTGAAAAAAGCGAAAAGATTCAAACGGTAGTCTTCCGGATTCGAAACCGCCTAAACTATTCTATGAAAACGATGACGAAATTTGTCTTCGCATTTAATATATTTTGTAGCCGCGAAAACAGGTATAAAATGATATAAATCGATTTATAATAAAATAAAATTATCAAGAAATTCTCGTGTAAAGGTAGATAAATCCATCTTTCCATGTGTTGTTGCTTTAATTGAAGTCCCACGTCCAACAAGACGGCCACCGCTGATGCTGGTAATGTCCAACAGTATTGCCAACGTTACGCAACACATTGCTATTAATATATTCGATGGCTAACGGCAGATTTATATTATTAGTTATCGTAAATTCATTATTTATTGCCCCGCCTTTATGTGCGTATTCAAATATAAATTAAACCGTTATTGTTATAAAAGCTACATGTGCAATGGACCGGGGTAATATAGATATTTATCTACTTAATACACGTAGTTAGTCTCTATCAATGAAAGATGTAACAGATTAATAATACTATACTGTTATTTTAATACTAGGTAGCAGTAACTGTTATTGATGAATTGGGCCGACATGCTTGGAAGGAATCTCTTGCTCACACGAAACCAACATACAAATATGTGGAAGGTGGGAGGGGGAAGGAGGACCACATGAAAATGGCTGCAACTGCTCGTTTGCCCCTTATACTATAAAAACAAAGTAGAGTTTTAGTCTCAATCTAATTTTATAGTTTAATGTTACACTCTTCTAATATTATAATGCTGAAGAGTCAGTTATTTTGGTTGAACGCGCTATTCTCAAGCAAAACCTTTAGTAAGAGGTAGTGCCACACTGCATGCTTGCATGCAGCCGAATTGGACTGGCACGACCGCGGAGGTACCTCTCGCGTACACGACACCGGCGTGTGTCAGCTGTGCTGTCGCGTGTCTTGCGGTGTGTAAGTAGCTGGTAGCCCATTGAGATGGGAGGAGGAATGAGGGCAGCGCATCTGTGTAGCCTCTATACGGATGTCTATGGGCGTCATAAGTCAAGAAAATGGCTCCGATTGCTCGTTTGCTCCCCTATAACAATAAAAAAAATGATTCGTTTTGAATTGACTTTTATTTGATGATACGTTTGTCAAAGAATCGTACCTAATCTATGTAATATGTAATAATAAATGTAATCATACCTATATGCCTTTTAGCCATAAGGCATGTACGTACGATCTGAAGGAACGAGGTACGAGGGCGAAATGGCGAGATGCTGATACTATAGTCTGGTACTCTACTATATAGTCTGATATATTACACTTTATTCAAGTGTACATGATACCGTGTAAATAAGACAACAAAGAGCACATGTAAAGTATATGTAAAAAAACCTTTTATTGTTGAATGATAAAATATCACTGGAGTGCCGCAGGGCGTTTAATAGAGCCGTAATTGAAGTAATAATTGTATGATTGTAAATTTTAATATGTTTGTCGTGGATGCAAACACCGAAGCCGCCATTACGATGCTTAATTGCTTTCACTGTGCGGTCATTTCGTTTAAACATGTCGTTTTATTGTGAGGGATCTTTTTTGTGACGCCATTGACAATGTTGTGTTTGCCACGTCAATATTAAAATCGAATATTTATTTACTATAGGCTGCGTAATCTATATACTTTGTTTAGTCTGGTATACGTTTATTAAAATACTAAACCTTTATCAATATGTAAGAGTGCTCTGCGTGCATGTATGTAGCCGAATAGCGGCATAAAGTAACAGCTGTGCTGTCGGGTTTTGTGCAGTGTGTAAGTAGCCGGCGGTCCAAGGAGTGAGGAGGAGGAAGGAGGGCAACGCATCTGTATAACCTCTATGCGGATGTGTATGGACGTCGGTTTTCATTAAAATGGCTCCGATTGCTCGTTTCCCCCCTGTAATATAAAAAAAAAATACTTGTTAATTTTGAAATTTGAGAGTAAAAATACAAGTTTTTCAAACCGAAATCACTGTAAATTTGGAAAATTATTTAAATCTCTTATACGAAATAAATTGTAATGTTCGAAATTTTTGCGTGAATGAAGCATTTGCATACACAACAATACAACATGTCCGCCCGCACACTGACCTCATTTACAGAGCCAAGTTCGTCAGAAGTATCGGAAAATATGTCAATATGTTGCATCTGTATTTGTTTTGTTTTCATTCATCAGATTTCACATAGATTGCTAGCTTTTCCCCGCGGCTTGGCTCGCGGTGAAGATCTTCAATAATATCAATGAACATTAAATTCAAATAGGACTGCAAGAGAATTGCAATATGGCAGATATTCTATATAATATACAATCGTTTTTTAAAAAATATTTTTAATAAAAAGTCCTATCATATGTATGTCATTTCTAATACCTCTAGGAATATGTGTACAAAGTTTCATGATGATCTGTTGAGTAGCTGTAGCGTGAAAGCGTAACAAACTCACATTAACATTTATATTTGTATACATATTAGTATTTATATAATACTAGCTGCGTCCCGCGGTTTCACCCGCGTAAATTTCGATATCGTGGAAAATCATTCCATGGCATCCCTCAGGAACATTTTTTCGGGATAAAAGCTATCCTATGTTACTTCTAATACCTCCAAGAACATGTGTACAAAATTTCATGATGATCGGTTGAGCAGTTTTCGCGTGAAAGGGTAACAAACAAACTTACATTCGCATTTATAATATTAGTAGGGATTAGTAAGGATTCGGTACGCATGGTTAATTGACTGCAGAATGCTCTCATTCAACCCCAATTCTAATGGGCCACCGGGTACTCACAAAGCACAAGAAATGGTTGCATTTTCGTCACTTTTGTGGCAGTGTGATTTGAGGCTGCAAGGACACAAACTTACCAAAAGTATTTTGTCGGCTCATATTCAGTATTTGGTCGTTGTACATTTGTAAAGGCTTCTTTGTAAGTGATTCCTATAAGGGCGGATTAATAGAAGACGTACGCACGTATAAGGGATGGATGATAATATAATAATCCAATAACTTAATTCTATCCTTATGCTATTATCCGGGTTACCCGGATAATCCGAACTAATTAGTTCGGTTTGCTTTTTAAAATATTTCTTAGCTTTTATCAAATTGATATTAAATTGATGTTTCGAAGTTCGCTACTGTGCTTTAATCGCATTATCCTCGGTATTAGTTCGACGGATACGGATATTTTTTTCGCAGGGGAATGCGTTACGCACCAGCCTTCAGAGTGTGTAGCAACCCCGAGGAGTGTGGGACTCCCGGCCGTGTGCCGGTACCCACTAAACCCCTGCGGCTCGTCCATTTCGCCGTTAGTTATTGGGGGCGCCATGGGATCGCGAGCATTCTACCACGAGGCCCCCCGGCTTTTCCTTACGGCACCTTCAGATTAGTTGACGGGCATATGCCCGACGCCTACCTCTTCGTCCTCGCCGATGGGGAGGCGCATCACCTCGCGCCTCTCGCTCTCTCTGGCGGCCTCCTTCTGCTTCATTATAGTCTCGCAAAAGGAGGAGAAAGCGTCCCAACATCTCTCGCTGCCCAGAATTTTACCGACGATGCTGTGCAGCGAGAGACTACGGTCGCCAAGGTCCACCACTGGGCGACGGATACGACTTAGGGGTCCCTTATGGGGTACCTCTGGTGCATGCATGTGCAACTGCATGTGGGCGTTGGTGATCTTACTAGAAGCTGATACAAATTACATTGTATACAATTTTTTTTTAAATACAACATTGAAATGTTCAACAAATATTGAGCACATTCGAGCAACAAATTGCTGGGCGAAGTTTAAGGAGTTGTGAAATGCAACTGGGAACAATCTGGGCCTGACATCTGAGTGTTCAGAGATGCGTGCCGGCACTGCACGGCGTCTGGGTTTTGCGTTACAATAATAGAAGTTACGAAGTTACGCGGTTGGTGGGATCTCGCTATAACCGCGTAAGTCGAGGATTATATACAAAATAATATTAGTTTCAATTGGGATGGAATGTTTTTATGGTAAACTTCGGTTGTAGAAGACATTAATAGTTATTTAGACAAAGAAAGCCTTAAAAAATCTAAGTTGTGAAATGTAGCTGAAACAATCTGGGGCTGACATCGGAGTGTTCAGAGATGCGCGCGACTGCACGGTGTCTGGGTTTTGTTTAAGCCGGGGTTGTACAAAATAATTCAGTACGAGGTAGTGCCAGCCATGCATGTAGATTTGGGCTGCACGACCGAGGTACCTCCGCTTACCTCCGGCGTAAAGTGACAGCGCTATCGCGTTTCGTATGGTGTGCCAGCCAGTGACCCATGGAGGGAGAAGAGCAACGTATCTGTATAACCTCTACGCGGATGTCTATTTGCGTTAGTACTCAATAAAATGGCTCCGATCGCTCGTTAGCACCCTTATACCTATTATAAAAAAAAAATGGTGGCTTTTCATCAGTGCGCAAGCACGTCCTGTCACCCAATCACACGTGAATATAGGACGTGACCATTCATAACACGCCTGTTGAAGGACAAACATAATCTGTCAGACTTTTTCCCCGTCCATCGACGTGATTCTGGCAAACATTGGCGACAATTTGGACAGGGTATGCAGGCATTGATTTTTTCGAACCCTGATTATGTAGTAAATTAATTTGTGCTGTATCCCAGTCTGTACAAGGACGTTGTTCTTTTTAATGCCGTCTAGTGGTAAGCATGTTCAACCACAGACGTGAGGTCCCGCGTTCGAATCCAGGGTCGAATCTAAAATTGTTACTGGGATTTTTCAATTTCTAATAACGGAATCAGGGCGTTGGCGATGTTACAGCTCCGTGCCTCGGAGAGCACATTAAACCGAACTAGCATCCCATCGCAATATGAGAATTACAAAATAGAGTGTACTTGTGTCTGCGCGCACACTTGTGCACTATAATTTGTCCTGCGCAGATAGTTCGTATCTATAGAAACGGCAACATATTATGATTTATACAAGAAATATTTGCTTTCGGTTTTTTGGACCGACTTGTGCGTTGGACATTTTTTCCCAAATCACATAACGAATTCCAAAAACATGTCCGATTAAAGTCAGAGAAGGCATAACTTCGGCTTGACGCCCCGCCACTAAGCTTTTAAATGGGCCAATGATACCACTGAATTGTCGTTAATTAAACTGACTTTCGATATTTCAAAGTTACTTTTCCCCTCATCGACTTCGTGTGACGTGGGAGTTTTTAATTATTTTTCCTTGACATAGTTTGGGCATAGTCACTTAGCACCATGTTTCATCAATTATTCAAACTGGCATTGAAATACGATAACCTCTAGATCAATCTTTCCCAAAGTGGGCGATAACGCCCTCTTATAGGCGATGGACACCTAGAGCGTTAAGGAGTCTAAAAAACGTCTAATATGATCTATACGTTTTTAAGGTGAAAAAAATTACGCTACAAAAAAATTCATTCACAAAGTGGGCGTTAGACGAAATAAGTCTGAGAACCTCTCAGCCCTCTCTGATATGTTTAAATATTTATGCTTCATAGGATTTTGTATTAATTTGGTAGAAAGTGCCGAAAGCTAGATAGATATTTAGCTGTATTTCTAACGAGATTATTTCATAAATTCAGGTTAAATAATTATAAAGGTTGTGAACTCTGGTTCATACCGAATCGATTCTCCGTTTTTGTATTTCTAATTTGGTCGTATATTCGCTGGCCGGTCCATGAATAATTTACCTCCTGTGTGACAGTCTCCGAAAATACGCCACTCGTCCGTTTATTAATGTCGCACTGATCGCCGGCCACTCCAGGCTCCATTACGTATACAGAGCTGAATGGGATTTCATTTTCTAGTTCAGGAGTCAAACAATCCCTGTGGCGCGCGTCCAATGTTCCATTCGCAGTCCCTTTAGACATTTTTGTTCTGGTTCGTTTGGCTCCATGCGGGGGTTGCCTCGAAATTCACGTGTCTTCGTGCCCGTTTTGCGGGCATAATTGTTTTGTACCCGAGTGCGCATTTTTCCCCGAGATAATGCGATTAATCTCGCGCGGAGTAATGAAAATGTAGCGCGTTTCGCCAAATGCGCAGATACAATTTCGCCGGAATTCGAGAATGTAAGTTTCGCCAGTTTCGCCATTTGACATGTGGGTTTTGGTTTATATTTGATTCGTTTCGCTTCGTTCTCTGTATCGCTCACAGTTGGGGTAATCGTGTTACGGGGGGCTCTTAATTTATTCACTATCTGAAATTGGGTCAGGTTCTTGGAAGTGGTCCTTGACAGTTACTCGCTGAGCTCCTTACGTTGTTCCTTTTCGTGGTGCGTTTTCATTATATCTTTTAGTCACTTTTTCATTTTTCTATTCTCGATGATTCTAATTTAATTGTTTATTGGTGTTTAAAATACGAAAAACCCTGTATGTGTCAGCTGTGTCACTCGGCTGGAGTTTACTCTAAGAACGAACATGATTCAGAATGAAAGTTGCGCAAGAGGCATAAGCGACAAAAATTAAAGACTTATTAAGATTTAAACTCCAATTCAACGAATATTTTTTAAAATTTTATTAACATACCTATTGTAACCAAACCACAAGACGCCACGTATTTTTACGAATATTGCTAAGAAATGTTTTTTATTTGCAAACATTGTTAAAAACTGTTTTGTCGTACAAATATTCAATATCATGTACTTCTTTATGCATATGCAAGTACTGATGGTTGTGTTTGTGTGTGTGCGCAGATCCCCCCGAAATAACAATAAGGCCGCGGAACCTGCAGGTGCGCGCGAACGGCATCGCCGCCTTCTACTGCGCCGCCCGCGGCGACCCCATACCCAACATCCAGTGGCGGAAGAACGGAAAACGAGTCTCAAGTGAGTGATTTTTTTGAATAATTTTCTTTTTTAATAAAGGTAGGTAAGTCCGACCCAACCAACTCTACTAACTAAAGGTCTCGCAAATGCGTTGCCGTTTAGGTCTATTTTTAATAAAACTGAGTAAGACCAAGACAGACGTACCTAGATCAGAAGTATCAGCGCTACTGCAAAATTCAAGAATTTTCAACCGGCTAGTTTGTAACAAAGTAATAAATCAGAGAGAAATCTAGACTTTAATATGATCTCCCGTAACTGATCTAACGGAAGAAAAATGTTTTTGTTAATTCTACGTGATATTAAAAAACAACAATGCAATATATATTTAAGAAGTGCAATGTTACGTTGCAGCTGAACCGGGCTGACGCCGGTATAATATACAACACTACATTACCACTCACGCTGTTGTAGTAGTGATAAATTATATTAACGATATTGTTTTTTTTTTATATTTTGTTATACTCGCGACAAAATAAAAAGCCTGTTTTGATAGCTGCCAATATATGTTATGTAGGAAGGGGAAAAAATAATCGTTTACTTTTACGACCAATTATTGAAACATCGATTTAAAATAATTACACATATGAGTTTGTAACATTGTCGTAAAAGTGAGAAACGTCAAAATGGGCTTCTTATTTTGTCGCAAGTATAATTAGGTGTACAATAATTTTACACACACATTAAACGATCCACTATTTGTAAATTATACAATTCGATCGTCAATCATTTTTACAGAAATAATAGGGGTGGCAAAAAATATATTCCCCGTCGATATTTTTTTGCGGTCCACATAAAGGAAATAAACTAGGGATCGGCGATCATATTTCTATTCGTGATTGAACAGTGAAAAAATCTCCGGCCCATAAATATATGTGGGCGATAATGACTATAAGCCCGGAGGCAATGAGCTGGGAAAATGTATCACCGTGACCACGCGGGTCCCAAACCGTTTGTGAGTAGGGTTGTCGCAGGCGAGAAAATGAACGGCAGTAACGTTTGTAATGCTCTGGAGAAATTAGATGCGACTGTTGTGTAAAGACGTGTGGTTGAACTTGTAGGTGAGGAGTACACCTAAAATGTAGCAAACTATACTAACTATATATAGAGTTTAATCTAATAGTAGGTATTCGTATGACGTGATATAGCTGGCATCAAGATATATATTATTTGTGCATATATTATTATTAATGTGTAACATTGGCTGTTAATTGTTGAATTATTATTTTATGAGCGTTTCTAATTAGAACTTTGTGTAAAGATGTCAAATGACATCTGTCGCGTGTCGGTATTGCGTGTTCCCGTCGTACGGTGCAAAGAGAAAATACCTACAATGGGGGTTTAGCCGGTAAGAGTCCGGCATAACCCGGTTGCCACCCCGGGCGGTTGGGTATCCATGAGGATTACCCACTATAATAAAAAAAGTATTTAAGGAATCACTCGCGTCTAAAAGCAAATATATTTTGTGTCTGTTTATTTGATTGTATGATAATGGAAGTAACATTAAAATATATTTTTAAATTAATAGATATATATTTTAGACACCGGATAGATTAGTTAATAATGAATTTAAAATTCATTTATATGAAACCAATCATAATTATTTACCAAACAATTGCCAACCCTAAACATGTGGCCACACAGTTCCGCAGGCCGCCATGAAAAATGTAATCGTATCCATCATCGGAATTGTGGCACGCGTATACGAATAGCGATCACACCTCACGCCCTTTCCCGCTTTATCTAACTTTTGTTCTCGATTTGTCCAAATGTCGCCCGCAACTATCCATCACCGCGCGCCACTGGCTCGGATAACTGTTGCTGACAAGAAAACGTCAGAGAGGGATCGTAGGGCTGTCAATCGATAATTATTTCAATGGTTTTAGTTGTTTTGTTAAGTTTTGGAACACTTGGATTAATGGGAGTGAATTAAATTCGTCGTAATAATTTTGCGAAAACTAAGACTATTTAGATATTAGGACGATAAGAATTCTTATAGCTAGTAAGAGCGCCATTGCTACGTTGCAGTCGTATTGTGCCGGCAGTACTGGGGTATCTATTACTCACGTAATAACGTCATAAAGTGACAGCTGTGCTATCTCGTTTCGTGCGATAGGTGCTTTAGTTTCCAGTCCATAGATGTAAAGAGTATGTCCGTCCACTCCAGCAGCTTCGCAGTCCCAGTAGTGCTGCAACAGGAAGGACGTGTCTCTTTCCACGCTCCGTCACAAGCACAAGTCTGCATAACAATAATGCAGATACTAATTGACGATGATAGTCATTAAAATACTTCGTTGCTTTTTTTTATGATATAGGGGGGCAAACGAGCAGCCGAAGCCATTTTCATGACTACCGACGCCCACAAACACCCGCATAGAGGCTATACAGATGCGCTGCCCTCCTTTCTCCTCCCACCTCCATGGGCCACCGGCTACTTACACACCGCACGAAACGCGACAGCACAGCTGTCACTTTACACCAGTCTCGTGTAAGCGAGAGGTGCCTCCCCGGTCGTGCTGGCCCAATTCGACTGCATGCAAGCATGCAGTGTGGCACTACCTCTTACCAAAATGCTTGTTTCCCTTTTGTTGATCCTGAAAAATCTTTGCAGTATTTCGCCCCCCCTTCAGTAAAAATGAATATAACACGAGGCAAAAGTGAAGCTAATAAAAGAGCGGTTATATACGGAATATATATAACCCGGAGGGTAGTCATATTTAAGTTAGTTTTCATAAGTGGGCGTAGTTTGATCAAATCTGCCAGAAGTTCGCTAACACAATTTGGCGGGAGTTTCTCGAGATTTATTGGTTTTTTCTTGTCGTTGCCTCGACTATGTGACTTTGAGAGTTTTGTTGTGTTCATCATGCGAGCCAGGATTATGGCATTGAGTTGGTGATAGGAATGAATGAATTATAATGTAGAATAGTGTTCGTCGAAGATAGTGAGAGAAAATGTGTTATGCTGAGGATTCAATCAATTTGAAATACGGACAAAACAGTTCGGAGTCGGAAAGGAGGTTTTACATTCCCGTGCCTCGCAGAGCACGTTCAGCTGTCGATCCTGGCCTGCTTTCACACCGTTAGACTGCCGTCGCATAACAATAGGAAAATACGCGCATAGATTACGCGTTAGAATATGTAGAGTAGCCAATACTCTAGATTTAATTATGGTGATGAGGGTGAACATGTATCATGTGTACTGTGTATGCTGCGTCGTTATTTGGTCTCTGGTCCAATTCAACAAGGACACACATTATGAAAATGACACGTTAGCCATTTTCAATAAAAAATAGCAAATTTTTGAAAATACACCAATCAACGTCAAGTTGAGTTCATAGAGTTATTGAGGTCGCTAATTACGAATTTTAAATAAGATTGGAACAATTCAAAGTGGCGGATCCAATATGGCTGACAATTTTCTGGAAAATCTTTGACTTACGCCCAATTAACTAATAGGGGTCAATCACGAATCTTAAGTTTAAATTTATATAAGATATGGATTTCTATTCGGATTTGAATTCTACTTGAAACATTACTTCGGAAATGATATTCATCTGCCCAGGAACAAATCTAATTGTTAAATCAATAGCATGATAACCGTCATAACTAAAATAAATATACCAAAAAATTTTGCAATAGTCAGAAATCGTATGCTGATTTTCTTTTTTTTTTCACACAATATGAAAGGAAGTTGGAATTTTTATTTAAATATCCTCCAACAAAAGTATCCGTTAAAAATATATTAAAGCCCACATAGAAATGTTGTAATAACCCATTATTTAAATTGGAGCTAAAATTTTCGGGAGTTTATGCATAAAAATACACATTCG
>LUGF01053264.1:465930-478264 GCA_001625245.1 Calycopis cecrops
ATTATTTTTCGTTAGTTTATAATCTTCCCGGAGCAAATTGTAAAATTTCCAGTTTACAATTTTCCGAGTTATTTTGTAATCTTACGGTTTTTACAATCTTACGGTGACATATATATGTGCACTCTGGTTTCATAAAATAACTCTATCATTTTTTAATTTTTAATTTCACTCGAGTAATATAAAAATATAGAATTTCGTTGAGGCGAGCAATAAAAGTGGTTCCAAATCGCACGCGTGTCAATCACAAGTCGCCGCCATGATGGATGACGCGATAGATCGCTCACACGACGCGCTCACTTCGACACAGTTCTAGCTGTAGCGGGATATCCTGTGTTATGGAACTTTTCCAAAGATCGTCTTATGGAGATTATTGAGAGGGAATTGCAATCTATGATGGATATTTATCATCATCATTAGGTTTGGAAGGTCTACAGGACCGGCTATTTGTCTACTTAGATAAACTTTTAGGTAGGTATTTTGGTTGTAATTATATTTTTTCGAATTTCCTCCTTAAGAAACGATTGCAGCCTTGTGGTATATAACAATATTATTAAACAGTATCTGTCCGAGGGTATCGCTTTACCGCGCTTACGTCGTTTAATTCTCATGTTCATCTGTGTTCGTTTAGAATATGTAAACTTTGGGAGCTGGCACGTACAGTTGTTTTATACATAGGAGATGAGCGGCAAATACAATAAATTATCTTATTCAAAAACATCTGTCTGGGCATACGTTTCTCTATAGGAGAACAATATACCTGTAGCCACATTGCCTCCGCTCTCGTTGTAACAATCGGGTAACAAATATCATAAATTTCGCCACCCCACTTCGGCAACAATTGTAGTATTTCACCAACACTCGAATATTATTAACAAAACTCCAGTCTTTCCGCCATAAGATGCGTATTATATATTCAAATTAAATTGCGGGATAATTTTTCACGCGAAAATTCGCGAGCTCCGAATTGGTTGTCGAAGTTTCGCCGAAGTTCGCGAACGCAACGCGTGGCACGCTTAATATATTGGGCATATATTATTAAAACAATGTTTTGTAATATGCCCCAAGTTCAGGGTGCCATGTTGTTTCCAAGTTATCATTATGATATACCGATAGCTTTCGGGGCTTCGCTTGCCTGAAATGAACCCCAAGGATTCGTTTTTGTTGAAAATGTTAATGTCCAGATAAAATAATCTGCAAGTGATATCATACTTGATTCAAGCTAAAACATAATCCCCCTTATTAATAAACATAGAATAACTTTATCCAAGTAATAACCTAGTAATAAACTGACATCTGTCAAATTTCATACATTTTATGTATTTTTCAATATGGAATTTGACAGATGTCAGTTTATTACTAGGTTATTACTTGGATAAAGTTATTCTATGTTTATTAATAAGGGGGATTGAGTTTATTATTACATATACTATGAATAAAACATAATCGATACAGTAATTAGAAGACATGTTGTCTCACTGTACTTGGGCAATTAATGTTACCGTACGCGTCGTACCAACTAGGCATATATGAATGCGTTTAAACAGATTTGTGCAGCGGCGTTCTTCTTCATGTACAAAGTCTAAATTTTATAGATTTTTGAGAGTGGAGACCGCGTACCGGCAAACGTAATGTAGAACGCTCTGTGACTAGATGGAGTGACGACATACGCAAAGCTGTGGGCAGGAAGTGGTAAAGGTTAGCCGAAGCCAGTGGCGTGCTATGGGAGAGACCGCCGTCCAACAGTGGACTGCAATAGGCTGATGATGATGATGATGATGATAGATTTTTGGCATGAAGTGACACAGACTGAAAACTATTGCAATCGTTTCTAGTGCTGATTGTCAACCAACTTGTTTAGGCATTCTATCAATAAGGAGATGCCTTGTATATCTAAACATTCATTCGAATCCTGTATGAAGTCTTATAGTCTAGGAAAACGCTACACCTAAACAGAATCCTAGCGCAAAAGACTAAAAGTGAATATGCTTATTTAACAAATTACAAGAAGCTTTACGATCATGACCATTTAAGGTGTTCGTGTAGAGGTTTCTTTCACGATTGCCTTAAGGTTACGAGGTTCGGTTTGAATCTTATTTGAAGTGGAGCCATCAGCCATCTGCCCTCAATTTAAATAGCCTATAAACATTTTCCAACAGAGAACGATAGCCGCGAAATGCATTGTCAGCGCGTATCGCGAACGCCTTTAAAGTGAAACTGAAACCGGTGGCAGCCATTGTTTTATTGCACAAAAAGGTTCTAGTGGCGGCCAGTTCACACGTGACGTCAGAGCGACCCGTGACGGATGGCCCCGACTATTGTGCAGCCTAGCCCGTTCGTTCGACATTGCAGTGGGTTCATTTCGCCGATGTATGTCGTTTATTACGCGGTTTGATAGTTTGGTTTTAGAGTTTTTATGTAGAATTACGTCAAACAAGGAGTCGAAGCTATTTTCATGACTGCCATCGCTCTTAGATAACCCCATAGAAGTAATACAGAGCGTTGCGCTCCTCCCCTAATCATAGGCCACCGTTTGATTTCTCTTCAAGCAAATAATAATGCAGATGGTTACATACAATGTTAACTATTTTCAAACAGTGAACTTGAAAGTGAATAATTATCAAAACGTTTCGCATTAATTATCAAAAAGTCGCAAAAATAATTATCAAAAAGCTTGCCTTTAAATTATTAGTTGCTGGCACTGAATTTTTTTCTTGTATATCTCACCGTAATATTGCAAACCGTGAAATTATGAACTCTGTATAATAAATATGCAAGTGAAAGAAGCTGATTGGTCTATTTTCGTGTAGCGTGCGCTGATTGGTCTAATGTCGTATCGCGCGCATTCCCGCTGCCTTTAGCTGTAAATTTTCATTAATTAGGCGATTATTAATATTATGATGTGTTAAACTTTTGGCATTATTGTTAACTAGCGCCCCGCGGTTTTACCCGCGTAAATTTCGATCCCGTGGAAAACAGAAAATTATCCTTTAGCACCCCATAGGAACATATTTTTCGGGATAAAAACTATCCTATGTGATAATCAAAGTTACCCTCCATTGGAGGGTTCCATGTGTGTTTAAAATTTCAAGAAAATCTGTTCCGCAATTTTTGCGTGAAACAAACAAACTTTCGCATTTATAATATTAGTAGGATTGTAGTAATAAATTGTAAAAATAAAAAAAACGAATAAATAAAAATAAAATAAAATAAATAAAAAATAAAGTAATCATGGAAATTTAACCTATCGTTGATGAAAAACAATTTACTATGGAGCTGCAAAACTATTCTACTGGACATAATGAAAATAGTAACAAGCTAGAGTGGACAAGTGAAAGGGATACAGAGTTCACTAACGAAAAATCTAAGCCAGTGGCGTGCTATGGGAGAGGCCTGTGTCCAACAGTGGACTGCAATAGGCTGATGATGATGATGATAACGAAAAATAATTCGTTAAATTGTGAATGGTTTGTACAGCTCACGATTTTCCGACTGCCTACCCTGCCCTCCATTCTCCTTCCACCTCCATGGGCCGCCGGCTACTTACACACCGCACGAAACGTGACATCACAGCTGTCACTTTACGCCGGACTCGTGTAAGCGAGAGATACCTCCGTGCATTCAAACATGCAGTGTGGCACTACCTCTTACTATAACTAATGTTACTCCGATATTTGTAGTTACATAACGCGAATGTTCATCGTAACTGTGGTGGCAGCCAGCGCACACTTCACATTACAAAGAAGGAACTAAAGCGGAGCAAAGGCATTATCTTTTAAAGCGCTCGTGGAAAGACAGCGATTATTCTCACTTGTTGTGAAATACATTTCTGTGGCCCTCACCGCGAGCGGCGATTTAGCTCTGTCGCTCTACCACTTGCGTCTAGCCAACTTGCAAACTTTTTCTGCACACCGGATGGTGCAATTTGAACTTAATCTGTCCGGTGTTAAGATCGAAGCGGTGGTAAATTGTTGGTGCTTTTTATCGTTCTCGAGTTGCGAATGCAAATTGCTTGATGTGCTCTAACAGATTGTAGTTTTCTTGATAGTGGTAATCTTATTTGTGATAATTAGATTCGAATAGTTTTTTAACTATTGTTTTTTTTGTTCATGTTTTCATGTGGGTTCTATTGTGATCAACTATCTTATCCTTTTGGTTACTTGCAAATACGACTCAATGTAAATAGGATATATTGTATCTGAAGTATAGATAGCGGACCTAAGCTTGAAATGCAACAATTAAAATAATCGTGATTTTTTTAACAATACTATTTTTTAATTTTCCCCAATATTTAAAGATAAAGTCCACATTTTTCACAAGTCGTGACATATGGTGTCCATCTATATTTGTCTCGCTTCCGTAACATTAATTATACAAAATCAGAGAGTCATAGAGACCGCCGATGGAAATGGAAAGTCAAAACTATCAAATAATACTGACCTGTATTAGTAGCATAAACTTGTAGCGCTGCTACGCTACAAGTTGCGCTACGAGATACCGTAGCACCACTAACCCGTAGTAGGTATGTTATCTATACATATAATAATACTGTAGTAGACCTCATTCTGTCTGTGTCTTGTGCGGCTTGCACGCAAAAACTACTGTACGGATTTTGATGAAACTCTTTTGTTATATAGGTATTAGTCCTCGGTAACATATAGGCTAAAAATGCTGCAGTCGGTATCTCGACTTTAAATACGCCATTGGCAAAATAACGGATTGACAATTCGGCCCCATAACATTACACGTTACCATGACAACTTGACAAGACTACGCTGTCGGGTCAACTGGTTACAAATATAACTGTTCCCCGCAGGCATGCAGTCGCGCTACCAGGTGTCCGGCATGGAGTCGTCGGCGGGCCCCGGCGCGAACGGCGCGGTGCTGCGCATCGACCCGGTGCGGGCGCAGCGCGACGACGCCACGTACGAGTGCGTCGCCGAGAACGGCGTGGGGGACGCCGTCAGCGCCGTCGCCACGCTCACGGTGTTCGAAGGTGAGTTTACTCATAGTCGCGGTATATACTTAGAAAAACGTATGTGTGTGTGTGAGAGTGATTAAAATAAGCAGGTATCTATTGACACTATGTGGGATAGTGTTAGTTGAAAAGGACACTGAGTCTATTCCTTTGCATTAAAATTGTTTTGTTAATTTCGCCTTTTCTTTTGCAGAAAATGAAGAATAAAATTAACAAATAACTGTATAATATATTGATTTGAATGTTCATAAATGGATTAAATGGTTTAAAAAGCAGTACATTTTGGGATATAATTTACGTAAATAGTATAACATCTAGGTTTGGGGTAAAGCCAATCAATTTGTGTAGAAATTCCTTGATATATATTCACATGTATTTAACATGTTAATAGAAAGGAATTTCTAACAAATCTCTTGTAATACTATTTGTTCGTTTACCTCAATTGGTGAAAATGTAAGCTCAATAAAAATAGGGTCCATTTTATTAACTTTGGGTTCGATTTAACCTAAAGCTGTTTATTGGAGATATGTCTCAGTATTTTGTTGTTAAGCAGATGTATCATTTTTTAATCTCGTGAATGTATGAGATTTGTATCTCATATGATATAACTTAAACTTAAAATAGCTTAGTCATAAAAGCCAATCAAGATAGCAAACTTGTCAGACTCACACTCCATCCATTAGATTATCAATTCATCAACTAGATTTATTAGAAAATTTAAATGGGTTGTTCCAGTGTCAGATTCCCATTGAAGAGTCTAGTAGGCTTTTAAATATGACACATAAGCACAGAGTAAAAACACTCATGTGACACGAGTAAGACGGCGTTTGAGAAATGTGTTTCGGAAAAGGCTCTTATCTATACCATCGGCTTCGGCACTATGATAACCTTTGAAACTGATGTTTAAACTATTTTATGTATCTATACAAACAATATAAATATGTAGGGGTTACAACTTCTTGTACACACAATTTTACAGCTCATATTTTATTCACACCGCGCTATTTAAATTATTTATTAAGGAGAAAACTCTAAAAATGTTGAAATATAACTTTGCTTAATAATCACCTCTACCTACTAGTAGAGGTAGGTTATTCTATATTGCAACGGAATTGGGCCGGCACGACTTACATGATACTGCCTTCAAATGGCTGCTATTCGAAGAAAAATTCCGGGCTTTTGCCCACCGCTCGTTTCCACCGCTGCTACTCCTGTGTGGCCAGGATAGACAGCGGCAACCACAACGACCCTTTGATATAATCGCAGGGAGCTCGAGGGAAAAGCTATATCCGTCTTAGGACCCGCAACGAATTTAATCCGAAGAAAGTAGAAGGAGTAGGATGTAATTCCAATTTCCCCCCCTAATCAAAGCGGGATATAGTACAAGATTGCAGTGACTTAAATGGAATGGGAATGGGAAGGATGTCCTCATAAAAACGCTCCGACTGCTCTTTAACTCTAAAAAAAACCTTTAATACCTTGGTATTATTCTTACAACCATTATGTATAACACAATTTGGCACAAAGAATAATCACAAATAACCCAAAAATAACTTGGTAAAGTGAGATTTTAATACGATTATAGCTCCATGCCAGCTTAATTGCGCGCATTCATGCTGTACGTCGATCCTTTCGGAATTACTTTTTACAAAATGGAGTCTTATTTTCTAAAACGCGCAGCTCTCTAATAAAAACTAGATAGAACTAGTAAAAGTTTATCGTGTTCCAACTAAAATCAATACTTGCAATGCAAACTCGACAAACGCTATGTAATCTTTATTTAGTACGTAATATTGTTATCGCGCCAACTGTTTTCGGAGCCATCATATAAATAAGCATTAAAAACCGAAAAGCCGGTGGTCCCTTTAAATTGCGAGTCTCCAAGAATAAGCACTTTCGCAAAGGTCAATTATTGTCTTTTAAGCGTTATAGCGAATGTAGTGACGAGTAAATTGCATTTACTGTATAATAATTTAAATGTTACTGACAGGGCGTCTTTTACGGTCTTTCGGGGACCTTAGTCGGGGGGTTAATTGTTTAATTATTCCGTTGTTTAATGACATCTTATTTTCATTGTTTAATTGCTTGTTTCTTATCTAAGGGTCTCCGAGGGTACTTAGCATAAAGGGAAGGTCAATTATTGTCTTTTTAATGTTATAGCATGTAGTGACGAGTAAATTGCAGTTACGGGGTTATAATTTAAATGTTACCAACACAACGTCTTCTAGGGTCTTTATGCCCACCTAGAGACTATGGGTTAATTAATTAATGTCTTGTTTTGTGCCATCTTTTACATTATTCAACTGCTTGTTTCTTGCGTATTTTTTTATGGCATACGGGGGGCAAACGAACCATTTTCATGACTACTGACGCCCCTAGACTGCACAGGAGGGTACACAGATGAGCTGCTCTCCCTTCTCAGCCTACTTCCATGTACCACCGGCTACTCACACACCGCACGAAACGCGACAGCGCAGCTGTCACTTTACGCCGTTCTCGTGTTAGCGAAGGGTGCCTCCCCTGTCGTGCCGGCCCAATTAGGCTGCATGCAAGCCTGCAGTGTGGCACTACCTCTTACTAATGTGTATGAGGTTGTAGCTCAGAACGGTTGGAAGTTTGTCAATCGTTTCGGTTTTGTCTTCAGTTTAAAATTTTCTATAAGTCATCCTACGCTTCTGTCCGAGGTTCCTTTACTAAGATAAACACTCTACTGCACAAGAGAGCGTCATGTTTTTTGAGCGCCTTATAAACAAGCAAAAGGGTCTTCCCTCCCTATAATCTTACCGCTAGTAGAGAAGTAGAAATAATTTATGTAAGGCACTATACTCCTAACAAATTATTATACGCTATATATAAAATATATACCTGTTATTTTATATTCCGTTACAGTTGCCGTTTTATTTTTAAACATAATAGAGTTTATGAAACGCGCTCAAGAATTCCGAGAGAGATTTATTATTTAACAGAAAGATCCCGGCGCTCATCTCGTAATTAAGTTGTAGTTACAACGAATTGTTATAAAATACTCTAAAGAAGTTTGTTATGATTATGTAACGTATGTATGTATGTAAGTAACCAAACAGAAACTACACAGGTACCTTTCACTCACATGTGTACATTTCCGACGACCTATAGGAAAAAGTATACGAGTATATGAGCCAAGCCATGGCTTATAAAATTATTTTATATTAAAGGAAATTCTCTATTTATAGCTCGTGTTTAGTTAAGTTTATTAAAGTTACAAGCTCGTGCCCGCGACTTCATTCGCGTAGCGTAGTCCTATTGTAATCAACGTGACAAAGGCAACATAAAGCTGCCGTGGGGAAAATAATCTGTTCTTAGATCCACTCCTGCAACTTTCAACGTTTGTCCCTGTGACTTATTTATAATCATTGCAAAGCAAGTAGCCACATAGATTGCGTGCGCTTGAACTAAATAGGAAATTGTTGGGAATGAGTGGTATACGCGATATAAATACAGATTCACATTCATTCAAAAGATCAACCACCACAGAAAGCTTCTTTGAAATTTTCAAATCCGTCGGATAAAGTATAATTACTGAATTTCCCGTAGGAATGAGCTATTTTTCCGCAGTGTTCTAGACGTTGACCAGGCTTAGTATATATATACCACAAAAAATTCGAATCCATCCAGTAGTTTCGGAGATTAGCAAGGACTAATAGACAAACAGACAAACTGACAAACAGGAAAAAAAAAATTAACAAACATTGAAAAGTGTAAATATATTCAATGTACAGACACACGGATTTTTCTGTGTTGTTATATGTATAGTTTCAACTGTGCGTTGGTAGGTATATAAGTTACTCAGTTTTGCATTTTATATGTACAGGTGTGTGTCGCCTACATGAAGGATGGAAGGAAAACAACTTTCATTTAATAACATTAAACTTTCAACTTTCATTTAATAACATTAAATGAAATAAAAAATAGAAAAAGGAAATAACTGATAGGAAATAGTTAGAGATAACGATAAAGGAAGCTGTTATCTTTGCTGTTATTACATTTTGTTTTATTTTATATTATATATTATATGTTTTTAATCATAAATACTAGCTTTTCCCCACGGCATCCCTCGCGTTGAAGTCCTTCAATAAATATCAACAAAGATTACATACTGCATTAGAATTTCAATATCTGCAACAATAACTTTATTGACACTTCTAAAAAATGTCATAATAAATATGCTGTCATTTCTGTCTAGGAATATGTGTACAGTTTCATGATGATCGGTTTAGTAGTTTTAGCGTGAAAGCGTAACAAACAAACTCATATCCACGTTTATAGTATTACTAGCTATGCCCCGCGGTTTCACCCGCGTTAACTTCTAAGAAATCCATATAAACTTCAACACCTTATTTCACCCCCTTAGGGGTTGAATTTCTAAAAATCCTCTTCTTAGCGGATGCCTACGTCGTAACATCTACCTGGATGCCAAATTTCAGCTTAATCCGTCCAGTGGTTTGGGCTGTGCGTTGATAGCTGGCTATGTCACGTTTGAGTTTTATATATATAGATTTTATATATATATATATATAGACTAGCTGCGCTCCGTGGTTTCACCCGCGTAAGTTTCGATCCTGTGGAAATATCGAGATGAAAAATAAATGTAGGCCAATTCTCAGACCTACTCGATATGCACACAAAATTTCATGAGCCGTGTAGGAGGAGTATGGTAACTAACATTATGACACGAGAGTTATATATATATAGAGATGCAACACATTAATATCCACTAGTGGACCCGCGAAGATCGATATTCGATCTAAGTAAACCTTTTTTGTACTTCAAAACTAAATATCGTATGCAACTAAGGTAAACAATTTATGTAGAATTTTCAACATTTGCAAAAGACACAAAAACTTCATCAATAATTACATGTATCTTATATATCAATGTGTCAAAAATGCAATAAAGTGTGTGTAAAGTTTTATTTATTACATTAAAGTACTTTATAAACATTATTATTAAAATATATTAGCGTTCTGCACTTCTCTTACACGTAAACTATAAATGTGCCAAATTTAATATTCCTCCGTCAGAGCAATTTTTGTAAAATTGTTCCTAAAGTTTTTGCCTCGCGTATTTATATATAGATACTAGCTGCGCCCCGCGGTTTCACCCGCGTAACTTTCGATCCCGTGGGAATATCAGGATGAAAAATAGATGTTGGCCGATTCTCAGACCTACTCAATATGCTCACAAAATTTCATGAGAATCGGTCAAGCCGTTTCGGAGGAGTATGGCAACGAAAACTGTGACACGAGAATTTTAGATAATAAGTATATCGCTTATATACAAACCCCTCTAGAACCTGCTCAGAAGCGCCGTGAAGCTGTGTCTGCGATTGAAACTTAACAAGTTCCCGATACCTTACACGATCGTCTGCGCCCGAGATGTTAGACCCGCGAACTTAGCTCTTGCGTAACTTGATATCAATATGTTACTCTACATTGTGCATTGTCTAGGTCAAACTGCAACCAAGGAACCAGAAACTGTTCCGCAGAAAATTTAATATTCCGAAATTAGCTGTCATATTTAGCCCCAATCAGTCATTAAAAAGGGCTCTTTCAATATTATCTTATAACGAAATAAGAGCGCCAAAAGAAACTTTCCGAACTTAAAAATTGTGTAAAAAATGCCGCATGATCGACTAATATTAATCATATCGTATTTCAAGTTCAGATACCGACTGCAGCATTATATAAATTGATAAATTACAGCCTACGATGTGTAAGTGTTATTCTGATGTTTAATCTATATTAATGTAAAGTTTCATTAAAATCCATTAAGTAGTTTTACGTGAAAGAGTAATAAACACCCATACTTACATACTTTCGCGTTTATAAAATTAGTAGGAAGTTGGTTTCTCCACATCAATACCTTTTGATTTTTGATGAAGCAGACGCATCAATAGCCTCATCGCCACATACTAAAGAAACTCCCAGAACTTAGAATACAAGTTTGATTGGATATGATCGCGGGACGTGTTAATCGGATTACAGGGGAAGTTGTAATGACAATCCAGCTTGGGTAACGGAACCTGATTGCGCAACAGAGGCGCCAAACTTTCAGGATTACCAATGAGGGAGTGACGGGCATACTGATGGCACGGGAATAATTTCCCGTGAGGAAATAAGATTCGAAATGACTGTAAAAATCTAATTGGAAGGATTCAATGGGATCCTTTTTTTCGGAGATTCAATAATCTCGTTAATGTTGGAAGTGATTTAGGATTCAGTTTTAGGGAATTTACTCGAGTTTGTTATTTCATTTGTGAAATAATTGGGTTCATTTTTTATTAATATTTGACAGTGTCCCCAGTCCATTTAGTATTTTATGAAAAAGTAACAATCATGTATACAAACATTCGTATTTAATATACATGATTATTTATAAAACGCCATCAAGAAAAGAACTTATTCTTTCCTCAAAGGTCGGCAACGCACCTGTTAGACCTCTGGTGTTACGGATGTCTGTGGGCGTTGGTGTTCACTTTACATCAGGTGACCTTACTGCTCGTTTGCCTCCTATGCTATCAAAAAAAAAGCTCTTTGATAAAGATAGCTAGTTTTTAGAAACACATTTGTTAGTGTAAGCGAGAGGGGCCGACCACTCCGGCTGCCTGCAGCGTTGCACCACTTCTTACTAATACGAAAAAAATACCTAATACATTAGGTACTCTTTTTTGTTTATGGTATAGCAGGGCAAACGAGCAGCTGAAGCGTGACTACCGACACAGACACCCGAAAAAAGGTTATACATATGCGTTGCCCTCATTCCTCCTCCTCCATGGATCACCGGCTAGTTGCACACCGAGCACAGCTGTCACTGCACCGGTATCGTGTAAGCTATATGTCACCGGTAGTTCGTCGAATTCTGCTGCCTGCAGCGTGGCACTACCTCTTACCAATATACGACAAAAATGTGCTATACATTGCGGTTTTCCAACTGGTGTTGTTGCCGGTGTCGTATTGTGGCGCAGCTATCGACGGCGGACGTCAACACGTTGATATTCCGGTCTATTAGGATTAAACGAGGCGAGTCGGCGCTAATGCCCGCCGTAAATCAAAATTTGAATACAATTGCAATTCTAACAATCTGGGATAATCCAAATGGCGGTACGGTTATGCAAATGCGCGGGAATTATAGAAGATATTAAAAGGTGTGCGGATGAATAACGGTTTTAGTGAGCACCATGCGCAAAGTAATATGCTAGTAGGTAGTGTCACGCTGCATGCATGCATGGAGGAATAGGCGGGCACGATGGGTACCTCTCACTTACACACCGATGTAAATTGACAGCTGTTCTGTCGCGTTTCGTGCAGTGTGTAAGTAACT
>LUGF01053264.1:497667-512435 GCA_001625245.1 Calycopis cecrops
CACACGGGCCGTAAGTGAAGGGTCGGCCCTGGCTTATCCCTGCGAGGAACAATGATATATTAATATATAAAGCCCGCCCTGGCCGTATATTCCTGACGACATGAGGTAAAGATTCACGCTCTTGGCTTTATCTTCGTAATTATCAGCGTTTGCCGGTCCGCAATAAATGGTGAGTCTTTTTAGTAGTCGCTTAGTGTAATTTAGTGAGAGAGCCATGTTTCAGAGCCGAATTGAACCGGCGTGACCGGGAAGGTACATTTGGCTTATGACGTGTTATCTTGCAGTTTCTAGTGTTTGTGAGTTTTCGTAGGCCCATTGGAGGTGGGAAGGAAAGAGGGTAACCAGCGTGATTATTACGCTGTCTATGGCCGTCGATAAATATCACAAAGCTCTGCCTTCCGACCGCCCGTTTAAGGAAAATATTTAACAAATTCCTTGAAATTTTATAATACGCATGAAAAATCTCTGACACTTAGTCGATGATTAAAACGTTATCATTATTATTATCATAATATCAGGTAACCTATCAAACTTAGTACCGTCTCAGAAGCGATAATTAAAAAAGCAGCGCGATAATTCAGAAAAATGTTGGCAAAAATCGGTGAAACAAAAAGAATTCTTAAAGCATTTTTTTCACTAACCTACCCTGGAATCCCACAAATAAAAAAAAACCAAAGTAAACCTAGTTTGTCCAGCCTGTCTTGAGTTTTAGCGATATACAAATATTAGATATCATTTTAATACAATAACGATATGTCCACCACAATCTATCACCAACGATAGTCACAGACACGGGCGCCATATTAGAAAAAACAAGATGGACGCTGGGGGATTATTATAATCTTTGATGCCATTGTCGCATCGTCGGCTTTGTGAATACAGGGCTGTAGAGACGAGAGCAACAATACGACTTTACCATATTAGTGAAGATACAGACAGTTTATTTAAATGGAAAAGTCGCAATCTATTAGGGACGGGAAAGAAATGTCTTTAAGTCGCCAGCTTCGACTACAGTGCATTAAAATAAGTATTTTTCTCATTTGATACTCGCGCAACTTCGAAGTGTAGTAATAAGTATTTGTTTGAAGCTTACTATGTTCTATTGTCTTCTACTTTTGTTCTTATTGTTTGGTTTTTATTTAGGGTAGTATATTACGATAAAATAACTTTATATTTCATATTTTACAATTGAAGTTTCGTTACATTGCACTAGCAATGGTCACGAAAGAACTCAGACTTGACCTCCTGTGTTACAGACAATGGAGCAATCGGTTGGTATAATGGGGCAATGAAGCAGCCAGCCTTTTGATGGCTAACGCCCATAAACATTCGCATAATTTTTACTATGGGACGATGTTCTCTTCCCCTCCTCCCGACCAAGGGGTCATCATATTTATAAATTAGTCAGTCTAAGGCAGTGAGTACTATATCTAATAGCAGCAGTGTCATACCTGGTTTTTGTTTAAATCACTAGAAAGTATAGAACAAAGTCGCTTTCCGCTGTATGCGTGTCTGTATGCTTAGATCTTTAAAATTACGCAACAGATTTTGTTGGGGTTTTTTTAAAAGATAGAGTGGTTCAAGGGGAAGGTTTAAATGTATAATAACGGCATTTTTGAAGTCGGAAATCCACGCGGGCGAAGCTGCGGGCAGAAGTTAGTAAAAATTATCACGCGATCAATCGCTGCAGCAAATCTAGGTCTTGAATAATTGAACGTCTTCTAATAAAGATAATAGTTTGTGTAGATTATTAAAGCCGGTTGTGTCTCGTCACAGATTACTATATATTACAACGCAAGTTAGCTCTTTGCTGTAATGTAATAATTTTTCTATCACTCGTGCGTTCGACTGTACGGTTCGGTGGTGCGTCTCGTACGTAGTTGAGACGTTGAAATATTGTCCATTAACCGTTCGTTATTAAAGTACATGTGTGCAATAAACGGTTTTAAAGGCTGTCTCGCCATCATTGCGAGATCTTTGAAAGAGTCCGGTTGAATCAATTTATTAAGAAAGAGGGTAATGCTTTCGAGCGTATTTGCATATGTATTATCTGGATTTATTATTTCCCTTTAACAGTCTGAATGGCATGACGGTTTTTTTATGTTGTTAGAGCCATTTTGATAACGCGAGTAGCGATACTGCGTAAAAAAAATATCATATCAGCTAAAAAAAAAACAAAAGAGCCGAGTCTATTTTCTTTTTAAGTTACTTTTTAGTCAATTAACATCAACTAAGCCTATTTTGTGTCCTCGTGGGCAGTTATATATAAAATCTCTTGTTCTAATAATGGAAATACAAAATTGGAATGAAATAACATTTTTGAAAACGTAAAAACTTATTTTTCAAATTTTCACACCTTTACAACATACCTCAGACAAGGTCTTTCTTCTTTTAGCTAGTAGGAGCTTTTGAGTGTAGATAAACATATCTAGCCCTTCCTCTTTCCCTTCCAATGAGCGACAGGTCACAGGCCGCACGAAACGCGACAGCACAGCCAAGGTTATGATAGTTAACCCACATGCTCCATCAATTACTCTCCTATCGCCCCCGGCTCCACGCGAATTATTGCAACAATCAATTCTAAACTAAATTGCCGTCTGCAATAATAAATTTCAGGAGAATTCGCCAACTCCTATTTATCTTTATTAGGTGCAAACTTATGGGAATGCCCGACATCTTAATATGGAGTATTAAGATTAGTTATCTTTAACGTATCTCGGTAACGGGGAATATATTGGCTCCGCTGTAACTGGGGCGGGATGTGTATCCCTATATCGTTGTTTGGATGGACATTATAGTGATATAGTGAACATGATAGTAAGATGCAGGCTCTGTGCGGATGTCTGTGGACTATAAAACTCCAAAAGGCTCCGATTGTACTTCTAGATCCATGTAGGTAGGTACTGTGACGCCTGAGCTGGTTACTTCGTCGGGGCGTAGCGTCCAGCTACGCAGGGTCACCTATTTGTAGTCTTACTACCTATGTATGTATATTTACTTCCTATGCTATAATATTGCCAGCTGGCTGACCAATGCAATTTAAATGAAATGCTTGGGAAACTTTATGAATATACTTTATTTATTTCTTTCCGAAATACAATTTATATTAAAATTATTTAAGACCTAGGCTAACTCATATTCATCGTCTTTTGCTCAAATCCCATCTTTTCCTTATGAGACCCCAGTTTGTAATGAAAATTTATTGAACGTGTCAAAAGCGACATATTCTAATATTTTAAATTTAAATGAATATACTTTCTTTCATAAGAATTCAATGAGTACATTGTGGCAAAGAGGTCTCTATGTCACATTACTATAAAATAGTTTTAGGTTTTTCCATGAAATGAACATGATAGCAAGAAGCAATAGAGGGACGCATTTGTATACTTTGTGTGCGGTTATCTATGGGCCTCGGTATACTTTGAAAGGCTCAGACTGCTTGTTTGCACCCATATTCTATAAAATGTTGACCTTTGAAAGCGATTTATGATGCGTTGTAGTTGTCGGTTTTTGTGCAGCTTGTGAGTTGCCGGTGGTCCATCAAAGAGGAGGGCAACATCTTTGCATGATGTTGTTTTATGTGCCTTGCTAGTCATCACGACTCTGTCTGCTCTTTTGCCCCCTTAAACTACATGAAAACTAAAAGTATGTTTTATTGGTTTCTTTGCATTTTCTTCTACATTTTAAATAACTTCAAGTTCTGTCTATCAATCTATTTTATTTCTATAGAACTATAATATAAAAGGAGATACCTAATCAATATCTTGAATATCTTTAAAAGCTTTTTGGCTTCGCGCAGAATAAATCCTAAGAACATAGAAGTGTTGCCGTGTAATATTTTTATAATACCGAAAAAATATTGACGTTGTACAATGAAATACTGTGGCAACACCGTAAAAAATGTGCGTATGATATTTTAAGCTAAAACAACTCTCGTCGATTTTTCCCGCTAATGTTTTCCATATATTTTTCCGCGCTAGGTGTATGTGGGCTAAGCCTGTTTGTCGACACACCAACGCTTTTATATCATTTCTCTCTTTTTTTATTTCATATCGTGTAACCTACTTTGTTCTAGGCGTTTCTCTTTGTTTTTTGCTAGACTTTTTTGTCATATTTTGAGCTGCAATCAGGTAAATCAGTAGTTCTCTATGAAGGACCAACCCCCGCAGATGGGGTATATGCATCCCGATATGAAAATTAAAATAGATAATTTAACTATTATCATCATGGCTGTAGGGAACAATCTGACTTCTCTCTCCTGACTCTATGCTGACGTAAATCTATCAAAGGTCGGCAACGCATCTAGCTGGCTTCTCACTGCGCGTGTTACTACGTGCCGCGCCGCTCCACGCGCAAGGACGCGCCACGTGACACACCGCGCCACCCAACGGAAACTAGCGCGGCGCGGCGCGTACCGTTGGTTGATGGATGAATGTGTGTATATATGTATATGTATATGTATCGATCGCCTACACTAGCGAGCCAGCGCCGCGCCTTTGAAGTTACCGACTTTTAGCGGATAGGTCGCGCCGCGCCGCGCCAGCCCGCGCCGCGCCGCGCCTAGCTCTTCACACTGCGCGGGGCGCGTGCGGGCGCGGCGCGGCGCGGGCTAACACGCGCAGTGAGAAGCCAGCTTTAGATCTCTGGTGTTGCGGATGTCTGTGGGCGTTGGTGATCACTTTACATCAGGTAACCCAACTGCTCGTTTGCCTCCTATGCTATAAAAAAAATGACAAAGGATGATATCCTTTGTCATTTTTTGTCCTGTCATGTAGATTGAGCTTAGTCATCGAATTTACACACAAAAATTCTCAACACACGAGATCGAAACTCGTTCACGACTTTAGTAGATTAGCGCAAGCAAACGTACAGAGATACTATGTAACGAAACAAAGGCTTAAAAGAGTATTAAATGACATTCGCCACGCCGAGTGCCGGCCGCGTGGAGGACGTTGTTTTACCAATTATTGCACTGGCAAAATGGCCGCGACCTTTTACGCACGGCACTTGAATCAATCGGAATTTTTGTCAAACATTTCATATGCAACACTAGGCTTTTGCCTTGACGCCTGTGTCTGGAAAAAAGAATTCTTAGGCGCTTGGTGTATTGTGAAATGAAACTTGTCCAAGTTTTCAAGTTCGATGTGCATTGGAGGCAGACACATGTAAGACAAAGCCCTAAAAATAGTTAATTAATTTCTTTATACGTCTTTTTTTGAAAATCATTTACATTGTTAATAAAATTAATATATTTTATTTTTTTTTTTCAATTTTCGCTGGGATCTGCATTATGTTATCCTGTGTGCTATTTCCTCCTCAACTCAAGGAGTAAATGTTATTTATACTTGAACATACAAATCGCGAGCAAAAGTAACATATGTTAGAGTTTGAACCTACCACTCGCAAATTAGCGGTAATCTGCAGTAGCCATTTCGGCAAAACATTAGGAATTTAGACCTAAAGCGATCGGAGATAAGGTGTATAATGTAATGCGGGTAGTTGAGCGTATTGTAACGTTATCGGCCTTAGCGTTATCAAGTCGCCGGAGGCGGTGCGAGTACGTTTTCATTTCCATATAAGATAATACACGGGTATATTACGGCGGGCATACAAATATGTTTACACTGCATGTTCCTTAGAAACAACAAAAACATACATACAACACGCCCTTGTACATGCATGGAGAGGTTTTTGGAATGATGCTGGTGTAGTTTTATCTCTTGTCGGTAGACATGTGTTAATTTTATAATTTTTCTTAACGTTTATTAGTTTTAAATTGTGTGGCAAAACCACATAACTTAAAACACGTCGAATTTTGTCTCGATACGAATTACAGTGGCAAAGCGTGGTTGATATATACTTGTGACGTCACATTTCATTTAACTATTAGATTTGCAATTTGCGTTTTTGAATGTCGACATATTCATTACCAATCATCAGCTAATTCTGCACAAAATACTTATTTTGTATGTATTTAAAAAATATAACATTACAGTTTGGGTTTCTTTGAGATCCATTTAATAACTATGCTTTCGTGTATTAAAAATTTTAACATGCAATGTAATAACAAGAGAAAGAGAAAATAAATTTAATTTAATTTATTATTATGCAACTTTTACTAGCAAGTATAAACATCTAGTAAGAGTAGGCAGTGCTGTATTCCAAGTTTTGTCCGGGAAAGGCCAATTGCTCCCATGATACCGCCTTGAAAGTGCTACCTGTGTTGTCGCATATGCGTTCCACGCAATTCCATGCGCTCCATGTAAGTATCCGGTCGCCTTTGGGGGCCAGCCGTCAGGCTGAAGGAGGGCAACGCATCTGCTAAATGGGCACCTGTAGTCGTCAAACGGCTACAAAAACAACAAATAAATACCTAAATCCTCTGCATTTTATACCGTTAAAATCTCAATTATGTTATTCTGAATTTGAAATGATTCTAAGCAGCTCCGGGGAAAATGGGAAAATGTTTTATTTCCCGCCCCCCGTGATCGAAGTTGACATCGTCATATTGTCATGGAGACATAACTGGATCCGAGGCGACAGCATCAATATCGCCCGTTGTCTCACGTACGGAAATTGGATAATGTCGCGTGACGCGTATTGGTGTTACGTTTTTATTCAATTCCTGTTAATACTCGGGGGGCGGAGATGTATTCAGGGTTCCTCAAACTTATACCTGTTTTATGATATACAGGGTTATTTTTTGGTCACCGGCCAAAATTTCAGGTTTGGTTCAGAATCAATAATACATTCGATTTATGATATAAAAAAGAATAAAAAAATAATTACATAAAATTACTTTGTTGTGAAACATATTTCTTGCATCACACTCGCGACTCACAGTAGGCCGACGTCACTGACCTTGAAATCGATACATTTCGTGAGTGAGGGGACAAACGACTAGTCGGAGGCGATTTTCATGACTACCGACGCTAATAGGCATCCGCATAGAGGTTATACAGATGCGTTAGCCTCCTTCCTCGTACCACCTCCAAGGGCCACCGGCCTACACACCACGCGAAACGCGACAGCACAGCTGTCATTTTACGCCTGTATCGTATCAGCCCAGTCGTGCCGGCCCAATTCGGCTACATGCAAGCATGCAGCGTGGTACTACCTCTCTCTAATTCAGAGCTCCTCAAAGTTATTGTTCTACATAACTCTATTAGATTGTGAAAACTCCAGCTCACCTATTATAAAATACTGGCCATAGGTTGCCATTTTCTTAAACTAAGGTAACCTTTTCGATACAAATAAACAAAAAAGTCTTTTCTCTTAATAATATTAGTACAGATTAAAACAAGTAAAGGTCCTTAAGATTAGAATAGAATTGTTTTATTCAGCGACAAAGTAACATTACACTAAACAAATAATACTCAATTAGAATCTTAGAACATCTACATAATTAGAAAATCAGCTTCTACAAGTATTACGCTAAAAGGTAATTAAAAATAAAATAGGAGAAAAGAATACAATTTAAACACAATATATTTCTTTTGATAAAATAAGCCAGCCAAGTTCGAGTCGGAATCAGCTTATATAATTCCAAATTTTGTATGAATCAATCTACAAATATAAGTTTGTGTTGGCTTTTTCAGTGATATAATTACCATTCTTTCGATGAATTCCTTTATTTGTACTATTAGTTTTTACTTCATACCAAATTTCTTGATCCTAGGTCCAAGCGTAATTACCCCATAGGTTTTAAGTCACGTGCGTTTCCATAGAAAATATCTGCATCAACGGGTGTATCTTTTGATTACGTTGACTTCTAAGCCAAAACTAGAAGTATATTTAATACCTACTAGCAGTATATCTAAAAACTAGAAGTATATTTTTTCTAGACTTCGATAAATTACATTCATTGGTATTCGACCGGAATTTCAGGAGATCCCGAAAAAAAGGTTTTGATAGACGGACAGACGGAGAGAAGTAATATTTATCTGTTTTAATATGAGTATACTATCTTCTTCATGCTACATGTGTCCGCTCAAATACCATCACCATCCTAGCACAATCGAGTAAAAATTATACTTTCCATTTCAAATTTTATTTATTGCATAGGCGCTATATATGTAAAATCATAAACATACGCTCATCCACGTTTAATCCACAAAACACGAATATAAAACAATATTCCTATAAATAATAAGCTTAATCTAATTAAAATACAGACAATAAATAACGTAACAAAGAGCCGGGCGGCCATATTGTGCAAATTCATCCATTTTGGAGCCAAAAGCGAGGCAATCTCGGAATCCCGCCGCGCCACCACCGGGCTCATTTCACGCATGCGAAATGCATAATTAACTTTATATTAACGTTGGAGTGAGGTGGGGCTAATACAAGAAGCTTCAACGTACTGCTAACTTTCAATGGCGTTTAGCGTGATAACTCGCGTGTAAAGTTACTTTATTTGAGGTGTGATTTGTGCGATCTTAGTATGTTTACATAATACATAGGTTTATTATAAATTCTCGTGGCACAATGTTAGTTACCATACTCCTCCGAAATGGCTAGACTGATTCTTATAAAATTTTGTGTGCCTATTGCATAGGTCTGAGAATCGGCCTACATCTATTTTTCATCTCGATATTTCTACGGGATCGAAACTTACGCGGGTGAAACAACGGAGCGCAGCTAGTATATGTATAATAAAGCTAAAGAGGAGAAAGTCTGTATATAGAAGATATTTGATAAAAAAAATATTTGGGAAACGTAAATTTGATAACAACGAACGATGAACGATGATGAACACGCTTCAACGTTTTTACATAAAGATGTAAAATGAACAGAATGATGATGTACCTACTAGAAAGGGGAATATTGCATTTCATTCCAATCCCGGGAAGATACCTCTAGATTACACTGGCCCAAATTAATACGTATCCTGTGGGTTCTGTGAGTGTCTAGTGGGCAATTAGAAAGAAGGACATGTCTGTATAACAATTTTTCGAATGTTACTAGTATAGGGGGAGTCAACAAAATACTTCCACCATGCCTTGTAGACTGTAAAATAAAAGTTAACCACGTGCCAATTTGTGATATGTACTCATTTCAGACCCACCAATAACGAAAAGCATTATTTCTTTTAGAATTAAGAAATAATTTCATAAATGAAATGAAATTTAAAACTTTCTCGGCAATAAAATTCCATCAATGAAATTTGATTATTAAATTTATAGCCAAATAAGGTTGTCGGGTTCGAGGGTATAGGGTTACAATTAAGTACTAATTGTGTTTATTTGAACGGTCCTTTTAAATTTAAGGGTTCTTCTTCTCCAGAGAGTTGGCACGGAACCGTTGTTAGTTTTGATAGAAACGTAATAGAATGTACTACTGTTCCATCTTCGGGCATTTATAACTGAAAATGTATAAATGGATTTAAAAGCTGCTTTGCAGTTCAACTGCGCCAATACGATTTGCGAAATGTTGCAGCTGTGCTGGCGCATTTCATGCGGTGTGTACCTAAGTATCCCGTGGACCATGGAGGGGCAAGGGAACGGAGAACAATGCATGTGTAAAACCTCATTGCGGGATGTACGTATTGGGTTTCTCTTCGTTTTCACAGCAAAAGTTCAGCTTCCAAAATATAAATATAAAAATAAAAATAAATGGTTTTTACTGTAAATTTGACTCAATTTGTTCCAACTGGGCACATTTCAATGAATTATTCTCCTCGCGTTTTTAAAACTCTTCAGCCCAATGCCCTCCAAGGAGCCATTCTCAAATATTAAAACTACCCGTAATATTTACGAAAGTGTAGCACGTAAGTGATGAGGGATGCTCCTTCCCTTTTGTCACGTGTCCCTTGGCACTACACGGTTTAAGCGCGTGTATTCATCATAATGTAATCCCCAGTTGACGAGCCACCTCCAATTGCTCTTACGTTTCATTGTCGAGATTTGCAACGGCACTAAGTCCTTAAGTGCCCGCTTGCCCTTACCCTATTATACGGATTCAAGGTTTTTTTTTGCTCTGAGTTAATACGTTCTTTTTCTTTTATTTAAGGGAACTTTTTCTAGGGTTTTGTTCGAGTAAGAGTTTATATAACGCCACCATGCCGTTTGCGTTATTGTGATCTAATTAATGTTGTTAATTACATCTTTGTGCAGTTATTATAAGATAGGCTGTACTTTTCACTTTGCTATCCACTAATTAATATTCTGATAATATTATAAATGTGAAACTTACGCAATTACTGTTGTTAGTTTGGCACAGATTTAGATTATAATGCGGAGTAACGTAAATTTATTTTTAAGACCGGCCCGTTATTATGATAAGAATAATTAATTTGGAGAAAGCATAACAAATACCAAAAATGGTTAATTGTAGTCGTTTTAAATTGTACTATGTAAACACCTTATACTATGTATCACCTACAATTGGAAAATAAAGAATTGAATTGAATATGTAAGGATAGTGGACTACAGCACTCAATGCTCAAAGCCTATCCAATTAGGTAACTGGTGTAAAAATATGTTGTTGTTCTAAATTCACTTTTTTATCTCCAAAACGATAAATGGTTGAATAAATTGAACGCCAGCGAAGCCTCCAGCACAGCTAACGTTATATCCATCACGAAATAGGCGGGGCTTATTATATTCAAATTCCCAAAGAAAACAAGAGCGAAACAGATCGGATGATTCCATAAGAGTCGTTTTACGTGGAACATTCGAGACGATTCCATTAATCTCGCCGGTGTCTTATCTCCCGGTGGAAATTTGTCAATAATCCACTCGGAGGCGGAGGAGGAGGTGTCGTGTTCGCTATTGTACGGCATATTGTAGCATCGAGTGTCTCCCGGCCCATCTGACGCCGGAGCTTTTTGAACCCGAATTATTCGGCACTTGATAATCCGATGGTAGATTGAATTTGCGATCATCATCGCCATTTGTCGGTTCACAGCTGGACATTAGGCTCATTCAATGAATGAGACGAAAGATGTTCTGCCGATATGCGAATGTGAATCCGACAGATATGGGAAGATCCCAAGGTTCACTGTAGGAGAGGCCTCGGAAAGAAAGAGACAGCCGATGCACCGCATGCACTCGTCTCAGAGGGGCTGCTAATGTTACCTAGATTTACTATGAGAATGGATCCAAGGTGCTGATGCAGTGTAGCCAGTACACGGCCAAGTACGATCATCAATGCTGGTGACCCCTTTCCTTCCCCTTCTTTTCACACACACAGTTACTTATTCCGATGGGACGGCAGTCTGACACGACCGGAGAGAAATCAGGCGCAAGATCGCCAACTTAACGTGCTGTCAGAGGCAAAAGGGGAACACCGCCAACTTCCTCACTCCGGACCCTTTATTAGAAATTAAATGCCTATAACACTTTTTAGTTCGACCCGGGATTCGAACCCAGGACCTCGCGTGTGTGTGAACATGCTTACCACTAGACCACTAGGGAGCCAAAACGTGTCAAAAGTGTATATTTGCTAACACGCATTTATATTAGAAAAAACATTGGATTGAGAGACATATATCATAAAAACAAGTTATTACATTTACATTCGCGTATCTCTCGTAATTTTTTCCATATATTTTCGTATTTCACGCGTTGTGCACAACCATATTGGATTTCAGCTGACATCCACTCGCAACTGTTAATCATATAGTAATTGTTCTTCGTGCGCATAGGCCAAAATAACTTGGCCTACACGATCCCACTGCTGCTGTCTGTGTCGTCAGGATTAACAGCGGTAACCTTAATACCTTAGTCAGTTAGTTGTTATATATTAAATGAAAGAGAAGTTATGTGCCGTCTAGTACTAGGTTTAAGAGTTGGGTACCGTCTGGAGAATCACTCGATGATTCCCCGCGGCATAAGCCAAGTGTGCCTGACGCGGTATTTATTTATGTGTGTGTGTCCCCTACAATGACTGTTTGATCATCATCGCAGGAAAACCGAAGGACACGCTCAAATTGCCTTGGGACCCGCAATGAATTTCACCAGATTTGAACCAGCAACCATTGGAGTATTTTTCTAACTGAGCCAACCGATCATCGAATCATTACAGTATGCAAATTTTAATTAATCCGAACGAGTTGGCCGATGCTCGAAAAATAAATTATAATCTTTGTATAGGAGATTGCTTTGAAGATTTTTAATTAAAGACGCGTCTCCCCCTCAACCCGCACCCCTCGAGCACATGTTTGCAATAATGAAGGTTGTGTTGATAGGATTTACCTTTGTATCAAATTACATGTTCCCCGTGGAGGGGGAGAGCCCATAATAACGCCGTAGTCTTCGGAGTATCGGTATTTTGATGCTCACTTAAAATATATTTCGGGCCGTAATTGCCACGTGAGCGGTGTTGACTGTATCGCTTATCACGTGGCTTGGGGTTGCGCCATCTATAGTGGAGGAGAGTAAACTTTTCCAATTTGTGTTTTGAAGTTAGGTTTTTACGATTTTTTTTGTCTATCTATCAGTGTGTCAGGCATGTAAGAGGAGGTCTGGTAAGAGGTAGTGCCACACTGCATGCTTGCAGTCGAATTGGGCCGGCACGACCGGGGAGGTACCTCTCGCTTACACGAGACTGGCGTAAAGTGACAGCTGTGCTGTCGCGTTTCGTGCGGTGTGTAAGTAGCCTAGGTGGCCCATGGAGGTGGGAGGAGAAAGGAGGGCAGCGCATCTGTATAGCCCCTATGCGGATGTTTGTGGGCGTCGGTAGTCATGAAAATGACTCCGACTGCTCGTTTGCCCTCCTATATCATATAAAAAAAAAAAGTAAATCTCTGAATCATAAAGTTTTCATAGCATGCTATTTTTTCACATAGCATATGGGTATAAAGGAGCTGTTTAAGTTATTTAGAGACTACCGACGTTAATTTTGTACATTGATACGTTGCGGCCCTTCACCCCATTTCATCCAATGGGCCTCCGGCTGCACAGTGACCGCACAGAGCTCGGCTGCATAACCATCACTTTTAAAGAGGTGAAAGTGAGCGAGTACCTCTCATATGCCGGTGCAGTTGATCTGCAATGCTGCAAGTTACTACCTTTTAAAAAACATACCGGGCCTACATGCTAAATGCACCCCAGGAAAATGTACAATTTGAAATCGCAATGATTCTATTTTTTTTGTGTACTTATCACACTACGTTATCCTAAGCCTGGTAAGTACCGTAAGGACTTGTGTTACGGGTACTAGACATTGGAAATATATTTAATATGTTTTATAAATTTTATATATTTAAGATTTTTATTATATAAACACATATAATACAGATAAACATCCATGATGAAGGCGGGATTCGAACCCGCGACCCCTGGCGCAACATGTTCCGTTTATCCGAGCCCTGTACCACTGCGCTAGCCTGGTCGTCACAATCTATTGCATGGCTAAAGCGTAAAGCGGGTAGGAATCCTCTACTAATACGTCAACAATCACGATAACTAAAAAACTGTTTCACTTTTAGACTTCTTTTTTTAAATACTATCACTAAACAATTGGGAAAAACTGTATTTAAAATCATGAACCCTTGAACCGCTTAATTATAATTGGATTCTTTTGGTGCCAGTTATACTCATTATTAAATATTTCAATCTGCTATTTTTCTTAAATACCTAAAATAGAGATTAAGGGTCGAATTGTTTAGTATCGAATATCTCAAAATGTTCCTTAGGCTCATTTGGATTTTACAACTTCTATTTAAAAAATCTTTATAAGAAGATTGTCATAACTAACAAACGGCCGATAGTTTATTTGATGTTTTATGTCACTATTTCCGTAAAACTATATTTGGGTCGTCGTTCGTCCGCCACCCGCGCCCGGTCCTGTCGTCAAAGTGACGGATTATTGAATTTGTCCGTATCGTCCGAGCGGTCTGTGGCGGGGATTAGAACCTTTGTGATCATTTATGTACCGCCTCATTAGGGCTTTAAACTAAAACCAGCTGCAGCGGTGGGATTTGAAAGATGAATAAGTTAACAAGGTCATGAACAAAAAATACGACTAATTAACATGTATTAAGTCTAGTCTTCCATTTTTAATACACCTGAAACGTTAGCATAGGAAGAGGGAGTACCACGCTGCATGCATGCATGTAGCTGATTTGGGACGACCAGGTACCTCTTGCCTACACGAAATGTAAAATGACAGCTGCGCTGACGCCCTTCGTGCGGTGGTTACTTAACCGGTGGCCCATGGTGGTGGGAGAATGAAGGAGTGTGCGGATGTCTATAACCGTCGGTAGTCATGAAAATGGCTCCGACTGCTCGTTTTGCCTCCTTATACCAAAAAAAAACGTTAAAATCTTGAAAACCGTTCAGACAGGCATGAAATCGTACTTAATATTATAAAGGCGAAAGTTTGTGAGTGTGTTTGTTACTTTTTCACACAAAAACTACTAAACGGATTGTCATGAAACTTTACAGTAATATAGCTTTCATATCAGAATAACATAATAAGTTAAAATTTATAGGGATTTTTTATAATTTGGTTATAATATAACGATAACTGTCAAGTAAGTCGGAAAAAAATCAGCCGCCTGAGAGCAATATTGACGTGCGCTGCCCTAATCGTTGGAGTTACACAAATATAATTACTGTAGGATTATTTATCTTAAATAGTTCTAAATAAAAGTCCGCGACAGCATATATATATATATATCTTTTATGTGTAAGTGTGTGTGTAAGTGACCATTATAGTGAACCAAACATTCAATTAAATTGGATATTTTTTAACGATGCAAATTTTAGAATATTTATCGAACTCTTATGAAAATTGATACATCTGTCACTTTACGCATTGAA
>LUGF01053264.1:514088-538057 GCA_001625245.1 Calycopis cecrops
GCGTGAAGCGGGTAGGAATCCTCTACTAATACGTCAACAATCATGATAACTATAAAACTGTTTCACTTTTAGACTTCTTTTTTAAAATCCTATCACTAAACAATTGGGAAAAACTGTATTTAAAATCATGACCCTTGAAGCGCTTAACTATAATTGGATTCTTTTGGTGCCAGTTATACTCCTTATTAAATATTTTAATCAGCTATTTTTCTTAAATACCTAAAATAGAGATTAAGGGTCGAACTGTTTAGTATCGAATATCTCGAAATGTTCCTTAGGCTCATTTGGATTTTACAACTTCTATTAAAAAAATCTTTATAAGAAGGTTATCATAACTAACAAACGGCCGATAGTTTATTTGATGTTTTATGTCACTATTTCCTTGAAACTATATTCGGGTTGTCGTTCGTACGCGACCCGCGCCCGGTCCTGTCGTCAAAGTGACGGATTATTGAATTTGTTCGTATCGTCCGAGCGGTCTGTGGCGGGGATTAGAACCTTTGTGATCATTTATGTACCGCCTCATTAGGGCTTTAAACTAAAACCAGCGGTGGGATTTGAAAGATGAATAAGTTAACAAGGTCATGGGTAAAAAATACGACTAATCAACATGTATTAAGTCTATCCAATCTTGCATTTTTAATACACCTCAAACGTTAGCATAGGAAGACGTAGTGCCACGCTGCATGCAAGAATGTAGCTGATTTGGGACGACCAGGGAGGTACCTCTTGCTTACACGAGGTGTAAAATGACAGCTGTGCTGTCGCCCTTCGTCCGGTGTGTAAGTAACCGGTGGCCCATGGTGGTGGGAGAATCAAAGAGTGTGCGGATAGCTATAACCGTCGGTAGTCATGAAAACGGCTCCGACTGCTCGTTTTGCCTCCTTATACCAAAAAAAAACCTTAAAATCTTGAAAACCGTTCAGACCGACATGGAATATGAAAATCTACAGACAAGATTTTAATAGAGGTAGTAGCAAGAGGTAGAGCTACGCTGCTTATGAGGTATAGTTCTGTAATAATGCCTTCAAACAATCAAAACAAACGAACGGCGTTATTAAATGTAGTTAATGTAGTGTATAATTCATTTTTTTTCTCAACATCTAATCAATAATTTGATGAGACTTCGGCATATAAAAAAATTGTTTAAATATTGCTCATTTTGGTCGGACAAAGCCGTCATAACGTCTTATAAAACGACGAACGCCAGCTGCACGCACGAAAAATATGACTTATCGTCAATAGTGTAAGCTAGAGCGAGGAACAAGCGATAGAGAGACATTATTCAAAAACGCTATCACGTAAAATTATCATCAGTAAAACGACTTACAGACCTCCATTTTTTTAATTCTGCGTCCTGATTTCTTTACTTAAGCATCCTGATTTCTCAAAGAACGTTTCTAACATTTTCCCCCTTCTTTGAGACGGTTTCATTAATTAAGGTTCCAAATGAGCGACGGCATCTGATTTTAGAGATATTATAGTAGACACTGTGAAAAGAAATAGCCAAGTCAGATCAAACCTACGTTTTCAGCGTGATAATCACGGCCAATTTTAAGTCGTAACCAGACGGAAACTATCTGAAGAACTCCTGGATATAGGCCGCACCTGGAGCTCCACAGGTTATGGTCACAAGCTAACATTCAGCGGCTTCCCTAGATCTTCACCAGGTCACCAGTCCACCAAGTCGGATATCGTTCTGCACTTTCTGGTACAGGTGTGCCTTTTAAGAAACCTTTCTCCAGCAATTGTCGGCTCGGCGAGCAATGTGGCCATATCTATAAATAAAAAAAATTATATTTGTCTGCATGCCCTTTATAGAATCGTTAATTATGCATTTCATCATGATGATCTTTAGCAATTTGTTGTGCCATGCCATGAGGCCACAAAGATTTTATTAATTATTGACGCTAGTAGATTAGAAATAATTTCTCAATACATCAAACGGCTAGTATTAAGAAACAAAAAGATGAACAATGTTTTCATATATGAATCACGACGGGATGATACAAGCTGTAGGTACAATATATAACAATTTGCGGGTAGCATCGGAGCTGGCCGTAATTAATATCAACTTGTGTAAAATACACGGCCGCGCCATTTTCAACTCTAAACCCTTAACTTACGGTTGAAAATCGTGGAAACGTGGACCTAGATTGCTTTTTAAATGTTTGAAATGCATAGCGGAGAGGTTTTATTGTTGAAGTATGAACTCCTTGCTATAGTTTTGTTTGTGTTGAGGAATAATACGGCCTCGTTTGGCCGGTTCGATTTGTGAATGGAAATTTGAATGTAGCTGAATTAGACCGGTACGACGGGGGAGGTAGCTTTCTCTCACATTGTATTGACTGCTTCTTGGATGGGAGGGCCCCATCCATGCATGGATAAAATTATTCGCATGTTCATCCTGGCGTCAGTAGCCTTCAAAAGGTTGCTCGTTTTACTAGTTAAAAATTAAAAAAGAATAAGTAAATTGCTAACTATAATGTCATTAATCAAACACATGTTTGAGTTCAAACTATAGGCATATTATCTCGTTTTTAATTCATTCGATTTTGATGCGGTTTTTAAAAACGTTTTCGACACACTTAGGAGCAGGCTTTTGTATCTCAACTGACTTCAAATAAAGGAGGTTCTCGTATTGAAAGACGTTTATATTTTTTGTTAAAGAATATTAATTTTATAACACAGACCCAATTTCGATCTCTGGCCGAGCAGATTTAATTATAATATCAGCAGATCATCTGGTAGACTAAATCGGAAACCGACAGGATCCGGTTATTGTGGTCGCGTTAAAGTTTGCACAGTTAATGGTACAAACTTGCAGTAACTACGAACGTAACGCTCAAAGCGGAATATAAAGTGCAGTTGGAAATTTGGACGGAATCATGGGTCGCTATTTAAATGGCGGTTTTGAGGCAGTGTATATTCATATTTAAATGTATAGTAAGTCTTATACTACATACTACTACACACTTAGTGTTTACTTAAGTATAATAATAATAATGGTCTTCAAACCTTAAGAACGTCAACAGTTGGAAAAACAATCTGTCTATATTTTAATAACCTATAATATAACTGTAACTTTCAGGCACATATCACACATTTTTTTTTTTGGTATAGGAGCCATTTTCATAACTACCGACGCCCACAAACATCCGCATAGAGGCTATACAGATGCGCTGCCCTCCTTTCTCCTCCCACCTCCATGGGCCACACATAAAATATCAAACGTGACCTTAATATAGCTAATTAAATATTAAATTACTTTAAGACCTTCGAGCTTTTTTAACCGTCTTATACCCTTAAGCAAGATGTGAAAATTCGCTCAGAAACTGTTAACAATCCACGCGTAAGTACATAGCCACTGGCAAAATCTTAAAAAATATATATTTATTATATGAATAAATTTACAAAGCAATAAAATCTGAACCTACTATTTATTTTATACTATTATAATATATTTTTCATCTGAATAAGTGTTTTCTAAGCGTCTAAAATTCTTACCCTTCTTTACGTTAATTCAACTAAAAATTAAAACAAATCATAGATAAAACTTTTAAGTAATGGCAAATATAAGATTATTTCTATGATTTTGATTGGCCTTTTTATAGTTTTTTTTTATATAAGATATTGAATTCATAGCCTAGGACAATAAAAACAAGAGCAATTGCAATTGGAGATACATTTTATAGCATAGGAGGTAAATGAGCAATTGGGATACCTGATGTAAAGTGATCACCAACGCCCACAGACATCCACAACACCAGAGGTCTACATTGTATTTGCCTCTAATTAGATCACCGAAACATCCCATCACGTAATAATAATAATAGCTCTCATGAAACTTCCTGCCATGTTGTAAATATTTTAATTAGTTAACAACACACGGGCCCGTGTAGCGCGGTTAGCGAACACCGCGGTACACGGCAGATTACCATCCCATGAGCTCCAACTTTACATGTTCCCCTGGTACCAAGTTCTGTTTTACGCTTACAACGTCTTGTAAAAAAGTTAACGACGTTACCTATTTATTCTTTTCGATTTTGCCATTCTATAAGATTTTGCCAGTGGCAAAATCGTGACAAGTCAGAGATTATTTTTAATGCGGTTTAATATTTTTCATTTGGGTAAAGTTTAGAGAAGCTTAGAAAAAGGTAACTGAAAGGTAAAATTGAACAAAAAACTAATAATCAATAATCGTTTTGGGTTTTATTGGCTGTATATTATAATATATCCTTTTAGATTTTGCCAGTGGCTATGTACTTATGCGTGGATTGTCAGAGTTTAACTTAATTAATTCTGAGCAAATTGTTTCATATTAGCGTAAGGCTTCAAGACGCTTAGAAAAAGGTTATTCAAACGAAAGTCTAAAAGTTAATGTTTCATGTTTAATTGGTTTTACAAAGGTCACGGTATCACGGTACATTTAATATTTTATGTGGACTTACAAATCTTATTATAGACTATCGCCCCGCAGGCGCGAGAGAAGTACCTAACTTTTTTTAAGTATCTTATGTAATTTTTAATGCCTCTTAAAATACATGTACAAAGTATGCTGATCGGTTGATTAGTTTTGGCATGAAAGAATAACAAATTTACGTTCAGATTTATAAGATTAAGTAGGCATTAATAGAATGATAGAGTTCGTTTTTTTTCAACTATTTACGCTTATCATTTTAACATTATTTCTTACTCTTACTTTACAAATACACAATAAAAACACATATATACAATACGGTATAATAAATTCTCTTGAGAATTAACCGGATTCTAAAATAAAGATGTGCAAATAACTTAAGTTATTAGGTAAAATGAATTTACTCATAATTAATAATTAATTTAAATGTTTTCTAAGCGGTAAATTCCAAGGACATGATAATAATTTAAATAAGGGTAAGGTTTGTAACTGAGAGCCAAAACTGCGTGAAAAAATTTAACTTTCATATATCTGAGATTTTCACTCACACGAATTTTGTCTTTTTCTAGCATGTTATAGATATGTTGTCCTCATTCCTCATTCGCCTTACATGGGCCACCGGATACTTACACACCGCACATTAATAACGAAAACGCGGTTACCATCGCCGTAAATCTAAGTTTGAACTTGTTTACCATTCAAGAGTTTCCAACTATCTAATTGGAGAACTATCATCTTACGGCGTATTACTATTTACATAGATCAACTTGTTACTACACACATTTGCTTACCTTCATATCCCACGGGAGTAAACAGGAGCTACTAATGGGAATTAATATCAAACTGTATCGCTTTCCGTTTCACAAGGATTATTATGATATTCAGCGTTCAGCTACAATTCAGGCAGAACCTTTAAAAACGTTTCATGAAAATGAAAGGAAAATGAAAAAGTTTTTATTCAAAATAGAAATACAGATATTACTTTACTTTTTGAACGTCAACAATTAAATCTAGCACCTGTTCAACCCTAGCACTGTCCTGAGAAGAACCGGCGAAACAAATTATTAATAGTCCGGTTTGCCTTCTCCCAGTAGCTGGGAAAGAAGGGGGGGTCTGCCCCCCCATCGACCACAAATACAGAGGCTTGAGCTCCCCAGTGTGCTCGCCTCTCATATCGATGAAGCTGCACTAACCACTAACCTTCTGTCTTAGCATAGTTCTACCTAAAAAAAAAAATATTGTTTTTAAAAAAAAAAATATTATTTTTTTTTTAAAGCTAAATTAAATTACGTGTATTTTTGGAATGTTTAGACCAATTTAATTTTACCAGGTCGGCGCTGGTATTCGATTATGTAATGTCTATAAACGTTCAGATTATTCTAAAACCTAGTTATAATTATTTTGACATACAACGATCACAAATTCATATATTTAATTCAGCTCTATCTTGTGCCACGACTTCTTTTGTAATTCTCCTTCTGGCCTCATAATTGAATCTCCGTACTCGATTGTTGCAGCCGAGAAAGTGCCCCCCGGCTTCCCGTCGATCACTCCGCCGCCCACCACGATGGTGGTGGAGGTGGGCCACACCGCCACGCTGCCCTGCCAGGCCAACGGAAACCCGTCTCCGAAGATACGGTGGCTGTGGAACTCGCTGCCCCTGGACGTCGCATCGAACCCGCGCTACGCACTCTTGAATGACAAAATGCATGGTAAGTTTTCCTTTAAATCTGGTATAGTAAAATGGCCCCATTCGACCACAATTCTGAACATCATCATCATCATCATGAGCCACAGGAAATCCACTGTTCGACCTATGTCTGTCATAAGTCACGATCACTTACATCCAGCTGGCACCTTAACCAGATCGACAGTTTTGGAGGCCGTCCAACACTCCGTCTTTCAGTGTAAGTTAAAATTCTACCTAGACAAGAATTTAAGAGCTTAGTGTCGTAGCTAGGCCTAGAGGGCCTATGTGAGACCTGACTTTACTATTCTAAGACCACTACTCTTCAATATCTATAGACCAAAAGAACCTCGCTGGCGAGAGGATGCCCACGCCTAAATAAGTCCACGCTACCCTGCTTATAGGACCGTACGGTCGGGTAAGCTTGCGTTAGAAAGAATAGTTTTCTAGAGCTCTCTTCGATACTGCCAAATATATGTTTGACAGCAATAAACAAACAAGCCTGACAAATTCAACATCTAAACCAATTCGTTCAATCTACTCAGAATTTTTTAATAAAGACCAAGTCATTTCAAACTTCAAAAGCAAAAGAAAGCATCACAAACGACAGCTAAATCAATCCAAGATAAATTCCATCTGAGCCTTCCCTAAAAAAGTTACATTTCACAATTTCAAATACACTCAAAGCAACGAGACGTTTGACCCGGCGCCATATTTGATCTTTATTTATTCTCCCATCCTAACGGAACACTTCAAAATATCTCCTAATATAATTAAGTTGATTATCCGCGATGAATTTTGCGCGGGATGTAATTTGACGAGTCCGTGTGTCCATTAATTTTACAAAAACGATCGTGGCGTTTATTAAAACGGTCGGTGATTAATGCTTTCTATTAATAAGATCTAATTAGCTTATAAAAAGTGGAGGAAAATTTAATTTGCACTCCGTTAATGAATGTCTCACTCGGTGAGATAAGGCGGGATGAATTCGTTATAAGAGTTTAAATGTGGATTAGGGAAAAAGTGACAGTTCATATAACAGTGGGATGTTTCGCTCGAATGCTTCGTGGTCTAGTAGTAGCTCTTGTGGGGCCAAAATAAGCTATTTGAATCAGTAGTCCGAAGTCATGCGCCTGAGTTCTCTGAAATCGAGTCGGATTGCCGTCCCATTGGAATAAGACAATGAAGGAATAGAGAATGCATGGTTCTGCGCACAAATTAATGTTACTCGCGTACAGATAATCGTCGTTGGCTAGTCTCTATATAGACAGCCGGTTTGGCCGCTTTACAACCAGGAACACTATAACCATATATGGTTTTACGCAAATGCGATGATGAGAATATTTATAGCATCCTGTACACGTATTGGCCCTCGGATTGGTTGCACCGATTTCGTTATTACGAACACAGGCTGTGTCCTAAATAATATAAGTGTCATCGACTAAGAAGTAATGGGATGAAGGTCTTAATAAAGTGGGCGATGCCACTCGGGAGCGAGTCGTAGGCGTTTATTCGTGTAAGCGTTCGTTGTAATGAGCCTACTTGAAGTTATGATAGAGCTCTTCTCTTTGATGAAATAAGAAATTGAGTTATCCAAGGGCAAGTGATCTCTGGCGCCCTTAGAAAGTTACAATGCAACGCAGGCTTCGCGTACATCATAGAAGGGTAAACCGTCCAATCGAAGTCATTTGGTTACTAGAAACGTCAGATAAGTGACATTCCTTTCCCATACCCACAATCCATTCGGCTGCATTAACAATGACACAACCTTTTTTTTATATTGGAGATAAACGATCAGTTGGGTCACCTGATGTAAAGTGATCACCGACGCCCACAGACATCCGTAACACCAGAGGTCTAACAGATGCGTTGCCGACTGACTTTTATAGATTCTGTTTCGTCAATAGTATACCAAAGTACCTACTCCTGTATCATGTTCTGTTCGAATGCATTTCATATCCAGCGCATTATTTTTTCACAGCAACGCTTACGACATCGTTTGCCGACCATATTTGATTCTTTCTCTTGCCCTCCACTCTGCTTTCTTGCTATTATGGTTCTGCCGACTGTCTTTCTAGTGATGATACTGCCGATGATGGAACCCAAGTGGCGTATGTAGAAACGCTACGAGGCTCGCACACGTGAATTAACATCGTTTTTACGATTATCTATAACGGGCGCACGTAAACTTTCATCTTTACTGTCGCCTATGAGCGCCGTGAAAGTTGGAATGTAATCTCCCCGAGCCTTATATTGCTATCAATAACCATCCGCAGTGAAACTTTATCCGGTACTTTGTAACACGGTAACGGGGCTCTGGAGATATTCGCTGGCGTTTTAAATTTGGTAGCGCTCAAAAAAAACTACCTCCATAAAAATGCTGGGATTTTGAACGCGTGCAATAACGTGAGGTAACAGATATTTGTGGTATAAATACGTGTGATATGAGTATTATAGAGGCGATTTGTTACGCTTTCACACAAAAACTACTGAATGCGAGTACGCAATACATTACAAATGGAATGTCACAAACTAAAAAATATGATGGTACCCTTGGGACAGATTTTACGTGGATAAAACCGCAGCGAACAGTTCGTTAATAATTACCGAGCTGTTCCTGCGGTTTATATAGGACCAAATTTGATTAGGATATTGGAGATCAGTAAAAGGTAGTGCCATGCTGCATGCTTGCATGCAGCTGAATTGGGCCGACACGACCGCAGAGGCGTATAGTGACAGTTGTTCAGTCGCATTTCGTGCGGTGTGTGAGAAGCCTGCGGCCCATGGAGGCGGGAGGAGAATGGAGGGCAGCGCATCTATATAGCCTCTATTCGGATGTCCATGGGCGTCGGTAGTCATGAAAATGCCTTCACATGCTCGTGTGCCCCCAGTTATACCATAAAAAAAATGTCAAAGATAGTGATGGTATGGATGGAATGAAAGCTTTACATCGGTGTGATGTGAAAAAGACAATTCCTGTCGCATTTACAAACAAGATGCAATGCCGTAATGGCTTTGAAAGCCGTCCATTGTAATCCAATGGTGATCAATAAGACTATTCACATTGTTGAAGCACCATCGTACAGCAAATCTTTTGCGGCACGCTCGTGATATTGGATCAAAGAGATGTGCTGAATTTAATTTAAAATATACCGCCAGACGAATGCAAATTTTCCCAACGTACCGATCTGGAGAATTCTTATTTTGCAACTTACTGAGTCCCGAGCACCAATAAACCCCGAGGAAGCATCAAAATGTGATAACACCTTGTGTGAAACAGAGGAAAAATACAAAATGTTTAGCAAATTTTACTTTTGTCTGATGCGCTGTATATTTGCTGTGCATTCTGTTTGTACTGAATAGGTGGAGCATTCTTTCGTCTTCGAACTTTCTTCGTCTACTGCTGACTACTTTTATCATTCCTGATGTATATATCGCGGAGCAGCTACACCTAGGAGCGCAAGGCTTCACACCTAATCTATGGTTGACATCTTGTAATATCATCGGTGGCAATCCTCCATAGGTTCTAAATGTATAGTTTATTTATTACGTACGCCACGCCACGTACGTGTGTCGTCTTGCCAATCATTGGCATATTTCTAATATTAAAACTTCGATGATTGTCTTCTATGGAAGCGAGCTGTTATTGGACCAGAATTTGTATAATAATAACTGTAAAGATACATTTAGTTCACGAGTTTCGTGCTTAACATACACTGAGTGTAGTTTAGTTGAGAATATGTGGAGTGTTTAGAGTGTACGGTGTAAAGTGTCGTGCTCTAAAGTTGCCTTTACGTTTGTCAAGAACAGCTAGAGCAAACTATCTTCAACACCAATTCCAAGGAGTCGTTTTTGCTGGAACGCGAAGCATTCTCCATTAAAGATCATCTTTAAAGACGCAAAAGTGGGAGGGAAACTTTTGCGTACTTAAAAATGGAATGATCTTTATGATAATGGGTTTTTAAGATTTACATCTTCCCTTCCCCGCCTATACCCGTTGAAATGTTAATAAATTTAATTTTAATACCATTATGCACTTCAAGAGGTGAAAGTAATTTAAATTCAGTTAGAGCCCGTCGACCACTTGCCTTGGGCTCTTTTAATCTTATTAATTTTAATTTATTCGAGTAGATTATTTCTTCTTGGTCGCCTCTAATATTTCAACTGTTTTCATTTATATATAATTCATTTGGTTTAGGTGGAATAAGGTTATTATTCTATATTAATGAGTCTGTTACACTTTTATGTAAATATGCAGTAATGGAGAGAGGAGGAAGCAGGGCTACGTATCTGTTTAACCTATATGCGGATGTCTATAGGCATTGGTAATCTGGAAAATGTCTCCGATTTCTCGTTAGTCCCCTTATGCTATAAAAAAATCCAAGACCGAACTCTGTCAGTGATATAACACGGCATGGCACAAGAAGATGTTCATTGATGCGGCATCGCATACTCACCTCCATTTACCCTTCTAGATGCGCGACCTCATGACGGCCGTGCTTACCCACGAGAACTCTGTGCTCGCACTATTGCAGCGACTGATGGGCAACCGAGGCTTGCTGGGAGAAGGTTATACCAGCACACACATTCACTAGCACCAAACACACCACACGCACTACACACCACACCCCGTAGCCAGTATGCTACGCTAGTAGCCAGAGCCCTAAGCTCTAAGCCCGAATCCTCGTATGCGGTTTTTATCCCCCAAGCAGTCCTGCAAACTGGGCTACCTTTAGCGCAGGATCCCGGTCACCAAGGGTCTAGAGCACCCGGGCATGAGGTTCGCCTCGGGGCCCGCAATCCTCCCAACTCTAAAAGTTGGAAAATGACCTATTAGCGTATTAATACGGCTCCCTAAAAATCCCAGTTTCATTGTTTGTCAGGGAACAAATTAGGGTTATGGTTAAGTTTATAGAAATTCTGAAAATCTCATATAGAAACTGAATATTCCTTGACCCAAGCTTTTCCTAGCAATTACGAAAAATGGATCCTTAAACTCTCAAATGTTAGTATTCAATAAAAAGAGAAGTGATGATCCAGCGTCCGTAGATATCAATTTTATTCAGCCTCGGGGATTAGATTTTATCCGTGATTGCGGTCCATGTAGAGACGTTACAATTAGGAAGACTGCAATATGGCATGACACTACCACTGCCGCAAGATGTTGATTTATATCGCTTTTTTTTTAGTAAGAAATAAAGCTATCAAGGGTTTGGATAAGGCTTATAGATATGTTTACTTAGAACTGGATATTCAATGACCCGAGCTTTTCCTAGCGATTTCGAAAAACGGGTTTTAAAAAGCTCTTATCTAGATACGTTTGCATCACCAATTCATTTAAACACAAACACATCTGCAACTGAAATATCAGCATACAATAAAAAGAGAAGTGATGATCCAGCGTCCGTGGATATCAATTTTATTCACCCCCTGGGACTAGATGTTTATCCGTGATTGCGGTCCACGGAGCAGAGTTACAGTTGATTTGCATACAAATGTCGGGGCCTGAGTTGGAATGCGGCGTCTAGCAAAAAGCGGGTCTTAATTCGTACAGCAATAACAGGGTGTAGGCGTGTTCGCGTGATTGAGGTTGCGAAGACACGCCTCGCGTCGCCACCAGACCTTTTTGTTGTACCGGTCCGCAACAATTAGTTCTTGGGTTAAAGTTCAACGAACAATGCTAAGTGGAGTGTTTTATTCCTGCTCGACACCGCAGGATGGACGGTTGGCTGTTTGAAGTTAATTGGATTTTTGAAGTAAAAATTCTTAACGCGCGCTTGACTTGGGGGGCAAGGAGTAATGCGCGACAAGAGCGTTACGAAAATTGTGATTGGACGAGGAATCGGATTTTTGAAGATTATTTTAGATCCTATTGAAAGCCGTATAAGAGATGATAATGCTATCGCATGTCGAGTGGTTTGTGAATAACCGCTGGCCCATTTGGGGATACACGTTATGTAGCACGAGTAGTACAGACGTGAAGTGACTGCTACGTGTGGTTTATCGAAAATTGGATGGCATATATTGTAAGGCCGTAGTGAAGGAGTGCAACACATCGTCATAAGAGTTAACTATTCGTTTATCAATAAATAGAAATAAAATAGAATAGAAATACACACAGTAGTTTTTTTTTCTTTATTTTTTAAACATCAGTAACATCTCAGATACAGCTATTATCTTTATAACAACATTTGTTTTACGAATTTTCATAATTCCCTATTTTATTTTTTCAAACGAAAATAAATATTTTTTTCGTCCAAGCGTTATAAGTGCATCTCGTACCTATGCACAATAAGGTCAATAAACCTACTATGCTATAAAAAAACTCTACGTCGTAGATTTACTTATATATATGTTAAAAATAATAATCTAAGCTTCACACAGACTAATGTTATGGTCTATTCTCGTCTCCAGGGTCCTTTAAATGGGACTTTTGATTTAATTGCCATCTCAGTCATCTAGCGGTTGGCGTTTTAAGCCCCTGATCGTCGCTTGCTTTATGGCGCGGCTTTGTTCGGGCTCAGGCATTGTGCCCTTTGTGACCTCATCGCGCCCTTCTGTCTTTGTGTGGATTGTGGGCTGTTTAATGTATGTTTGAACTTAGTGGACATTATCATCATTATTGTCATATGACGGACCTAAGAACATGATTGATGTGTGAGTTAAAAAACAAAGTAGTACTAACTTTAGGATGCTTAGGTGCTGCTTAGGACCCTGCTGCATGCAGCTAAATTAGGCCGGTACGACAAGGGAGGTTCCTCGCGCTTACAAGATAGCGGAGTAGTGACAGCTGTACTGTCGCGTATCGATTTGAAAGTAGCCGGTGGCCCATGGTGGAAGGAAAGCAACGCATCCGCACGTATGCGGATGTCTTTGGGCGTCGGTGGTCATGTAAGTGGCTCCGACTGCTCGTTTGCCCTCTTATACGAAAAAAAAGTTTCCTAACTTTAAATCCCTAATAATATAAATGTCAATGTAAGTGTTGATACTTTTGACGTGAAAGCGTAACAAAAGTTACGCTTTCACGTCAAAAGTATCAACCGACCGTCATGAAACTGTGTACGTACACATATTCTTAGATGTATTAAGAAGGACATGGGATACTTTTATTTAAAGAAAAAAATATAAGAAGCCAAGGGTAATAGCTAAAAACTCGTGTTATCAAGATGAATCTAACGAATCGAAACCCACAAACTACATGAAACTTGACAGCAAAGCTGTCACAGGTATTGTCGTGTGAGAGCCTCTCAGGTTTGATACCTGACCGGCTACAACTCACCATTTTTTTCTTTTTTGGTAACACAGGGGAATACTTTTACGTACGCTACCCAGGAGCCCGGGTGGCTCAACCAGGCACAGTGTCAGGTTCGACAACTCGCTTGCCCCTACCGACTAAACCCCTGCGGATGCCTTCAGTCGTTGTAATTGGAGGGCCCCGTATCTAATAGCAACAGGGCACGCACAATGGCACAACTGTTTGTGGGAGACAAATAAAGCAATAAACAAATTTTTCTCCGAAAACAACTCGCTAACATCATTTTCGATAAAGAAAACCCAACCACTAGAGTGAGGATAAAGGACTCCGGGCTCACCGCACCCTGTCGATATTAGCACCATAAAAGGTAAATCCCCGGAATAAACTTACCGATAGCGGTCTAAACTATCACTAAGTGGGTAGGTGTAACTTATGTGGTTGGTCCACAGTTACGTTTTATGTGGGTAGTTTAACTGTAATTCGCGTAAGAGGTGTTATTGCTGCGCTGCAGTTTAAATGGCCGGCACGACCTACCTTTTTATGGTATAGGGGGGCAAACGAGCAATCGGATCCATTTTCATGACTACCGACGCCCATAGACATCCGCATAGAGGCTATGCAGATGCGCTGCCGTCCTTTCTCTTCTCTCCTCCATTAGCCACCGGCTTACACACCGCACAAAACGCGACAATACTTTACGCCGATAACGTGTAAGCGAGAGGTATATCCCCGGTCGTGCCAGCCCAATTCGGCTGCATGCAAGCACGCAGTGTGGCACTACCTCTTACCTCTCGTATAATAGGCGCCTTGACCTTATAAAGGATACGCTGTCGCGTTTCGTACGGTTTTTGAGTTTCCGTTGGCCATTTAGAAAGTGCGGGGAGGAACAGGAGCAACGCATATCTGCGGATGCCAATAAGGTTTTAAAAAAATAAACATCATGGAAATCACTTCTAACGACAGTTTATTAGTTCTGCCTTGTACTGAAAGCTCCCAATTCTTCCGCCATTTTATTTTGACTATACATTCGGTACATTGTATTCCGAATGATACTTTATAAAAATACATTATGAAAAGAGAAGTACTCTCGACACAATATGAAATGCGCAAGAAAATTAATAAAATAACACAAGACCGGAGTCATATGTGAGAAAAATCGGTCCCAGGAAATATTATGTCATCCGGGCGCTTAAGCCGGTACGAACTCGGGCGCTGCGGGAACTAGCGGCCGGGACACGGGATTTGGGATTAGGATTAGCTACGGGTTGTGAGGATTTCATATTTAAACTTGATAATTTATTTGTGGCACATTACACGCGCATTGAAATAAAAATGTTCAAATTTTAATTAAGGTTTTGTTTTTTTTAAATATTTAATGGTTGGTTGTTGTTTATTTCTGTACTTAAATAAATATTTCCTTAATTAACTCCTATTTAAACGAGTAAATAAATAGTATTTAATGTAAGGCCGTATCTATTATTTTACTTTTAAATATAATATGTTGTATAAAACCTAAATTCTCGAAAAAAACTTGTCAACTCTAATAAAATTCGCTAGTTTTTAAAGTAAGTTAAATTAATTAATAAAAAGGTGGGTTAAAATATGACAGCTATAGCTGTCACTCCACGCTAGTTTTTCTATGCCGAATATATCACTTCAGACTTGCCGGCCCTATTCGGCAACACAGCAACAACTTACGAAATATAAGACTAGAAAGGAATAGAATACAAGCAATTCACAAAAATACAAAAGCACTGCAAGCGCATCGCCGTCGCAACGTACTTCCGATTGAGCTATATGAAATTCAGCGCCGTAATCTTATTACGCGCATTATTTTCCAATTCATCATACCCCCCACCCCTCCCCTCCTTCGGAATTGATGGCCGTAAATTCCGCGCGTCCCGGGGCTCTTCATATTTCAGTACACCTTCCCTTTATTAACTGAGATAGTGTTGGAAACTGGAAGGAAAAATATTGCCATGTCTATGCAAACGACGAGGCATAATGGATAATATGCTGATTTTTTGTCACTGAAACTTTTTTAGTGTTATAAGAATGCAAACAAGCAGTTCATATACGCCCAGATAGTTCTTATGCAGATGTGCTACGTCGCTCCAATGGACATCGGAAACCCACATAGCTGATATTGAAATTTTAGGATGTTTGATGGATCGGATATCTCTTTAATTATTTTTAATAGTACCAGAGAGAAGACGAGCAATCGGTATCTATCCAAATGATTAAAAAAATATATATTAACTGTTTCCCAATTTCACCTTCCAATGGCAAACTTGCTCACCGCACGTTACGCGACAGCGGATTGTCTCCTTACGCCGGTGTCGTGTTAGTGAGAGGTCTCCCGAACTTGCCGGCCCGATACGGCTGCCATCCAGTGTGGCACTACCTCTTACTACTTTACTCTTACCTTCCTCTATTCGGGTCAGTTATTCGGCAGATCAAATTTTATCCGATTTTGTGCCGCAGCTGTAGCGGCATCATTGGCCGCGAGAAGATCGTCCAATGCAGGTCTTTACGACCAGCGGACGCTGGAGTAGACGCTCCATAGACTGGGTTTGATCCTCATGAACCTTAAGAAAAGATTTCTCGTTCCTTAATCCAATAGCCTGATGGTCTCGACACACCGGACGATCAGATCTGGCGCAGGACTGACGGGCTGACGTGGCTGAACGTCTCTGAATTCTGACTGTTATTCTAAAGGGGTGGGCACCTACGGGTAGGTACGAGGGGTACCTAACATGACCACCAGGTCATTCAGGCGCAATTTGGCTACAAGCTAGTACCTCAATTCAACGGCACTACGTCACTTATTTACCGGGATATTACGTAAAAAATCCAAGCGCCAAATAATTTAGGTACACGATAATGTAATAAGCAAGTAATAACGGAGTTTGCAGTTTCTATTCGTGTTTTAGTTTGGCCTCATACTTACTAAGTTCCTCAAAGTGCAGCCCTTTACAAGTCATAACATGGGAAAGTTTTATTTTGAAGTTGCGTTAATGCTTGGGATTAGTTTGTACTCCGACGTTCTTGTTAATTAAGGTGTGTTTGGTAACATAAATAAATGCTAGGTGATGTTTTTTATAGTGTAATATTTCCTCGCTAAGCCAAAAAAACACTCATACACTCAAATGTCATTTATTACCAGCTAAGGACAGGAAATCTATAAATTTTTCTCTATTCGTGGTATTTTTTGTAATGAAACAAGACCAAAGCTGAAATGATCCGTCTCCAATAGATTAGAAATAATTTCGCAACGTTTGAAGCCAGCGTTTATTAGAAAATTACACAGAAACGATGACGGGCCATTGACAGCTTGGCTATGACGTCACAAACGAGCGAACCCAACCGTCAGATCAATGGACAATTAAAGCGAGCACAATAATCTCCAACCGACAGGATCCGCAATAACGCCGCGTCTACGAAATACGTCCGGACGGGAGGCGTAATTAAAAGAAAAATAAACGCTATTCATAAACGTCCGGCGGAATAGCCGGCTCGTAACGGCATTATATCCCGCCAGCCCTTGCCGACCCCCGGCGGAACACCCCGGACCCTTACCCCGGGGGTCAGAGCCTAGTGGACGAAGATGCTTTATCACGGTGGTCCGTTTAATCTAGCTCTTAGGACACGACAGGAGTAAGGTTTACGTCCACGCGGTTGATTAAGTGGCCACAGTGATCCTGATGCTTATGAGTGTCTTTAATGAACGACAGTAATGATTATTGTCCTTGATTTATGTTTATCTCTTGTCATATGCGATCAGACGTAATGAAGCAGATTTAGGGGAATTGTTTTGTTACGTGTGACAACTGTTTTTCCTTATCATGATTGAGACGGATTAGTTTATTCTCACATTGGAAATGATTGTCAATATATTCTATGTTCACTTGTTTGCGAATCGTAATTGGAATATTGTTTTTCTTTGTTTGTATTTCGCAAAAACTATTAGTTTCATAAAATAGGGATGTTAAGATATTCTATCTTATTAATGTATGAGACTTTTAGTAATTTTGATTCTAGACACATATTGTAAATCTATTCATATTTTTTTTAATTCAATTCCTTCATTGGCGTGAAAAGCTATTGTTGTTCTTGTCGGGATAAAATTTGGAACATATCACAGTTTAAGATAACATAGGTTAACAAATTAGTATCCAAAAAAGTACAACAGTTTCCTTGGAATAGATTTTCTACGGTTAAAACTTTAGGACACAGCAAGTGTCTTCTTAATAATCTTACCACTTCTTTCCAATCTTGCCACTTCATGTGGCAGCAATTTTCTTTTATTTTTCCAGTGGAAAGTATATTTCTTTTCCTGATAGATTTGTAACAATACACAGACAATGACGTCAATAAATCCTCTAGATTGAGGAAAAGTCGAGTGCTCAAACGTGTCAGTGCGAGCTGAAACTGTGAATGCCCACTCAGCTACGTCCGCGTCGTAATTGCATTTTCCTTGTGCTGCCAGTTCCTTGTTTGCAAGTCCCTACTTTTTTCCCTTTGACACTTTTCCCCAACTTTCCACTAGTTCGGTTCGATTCGCAGGCACGTACTGTGTCGATAAACGAATACGGAATCGAGAATAAAGTTAGGTGTATTACTTTCAATACGGCTTTTTAAATGTCGCCTTCGTGAATAACAAGCAATGTTTGAATTTTTTAAGAAAATTTCTTTGTGAAAGCTTGGAGTGATTATCATGAGCTAGATGTTTTAGTTGGCTGTGTCTGGTCACATGTTCATTCTGTTTTATCGTACTATGTGATCGTATTTCGTTTATGCAGAAGTGCTGGCATAACAGGAGAGTGAAGTATTAGTAATAAAAAGAGATTTACCCAAAAGAATTTACAACATTCTGTCTAGTTAGAAATTTAAAGCCTAGCACTATTAAGACACCAGCATGATCCGCTCCTGTTTATTATTTGAATATTATAATATATATCTTGGTAAATGGACCTAAATGTAGTACTGTGCGGTATAAACGCCATTTTTACCGCGTACAACAGTACTATGGAACCAGCTGCCTTCCTCGGTTTTTCCGATCCGATACGACTTAGGGATCTTCAAGAATTCCTCTTCCTTAAAGGCCGGCTACGCGTCTGCAAGACACCTAGTTTTGCGGATGTCTATGGGCGGCGGTAGTCACTAACCACCTGCTCGTTTGCCCCCTATACCATAAAAAAAATGGACTATCTAACTACGACAAAATTATGCTACGAATTAACAACGAAAAAAGGGCCAGTACTTCCCGAGATTTGCGCGTTTGAACCAGACATTTTCAGTTCATCACTGAGATTAATTATATCTTTACTTTGCAGGAACATTACAAATAGTGAAGAGTGAGGAAGGCGATCACGGCAAGTTCGAGTGCGTCGCCGAGAACACCATCGGCACAGAGTTCTCCAAGCCCACGTCGTTGTACGTCAAATGTAAGTGTTTATAATATTATTGCGTTTTTGAAGCGCAAGCTCACAGGGTCTCTGTCGTGTATCCACCAGAGTTCAAGCTGTGGTTACCAGATGTGAAGACTAAAATAGATGGAGATTTTTTTTTAGATTACTGTCGGGAAATAAAGTAAACATACATACCTATTTCTTTCTGACACAGGTTAATATTTGAAAAATTCATTTAAAGGCGTTATTTGCAAAATTTGGTGCTTTTACCTTATTTCTTCGAAATTTGTTGTATCTCAAAACACTATTTTTTTTGAGTCTCGAGATATCTCACAAAGTGTCGGAATAAATATTTTATTTGATAAAGACTTCTAGTTTAATATTTTTTGAACCGCCCTTGGAAAATTTGGGGAAAAAATCTAAAATAGAACTATTTATTTAGAGTAAACGACACAAAAGTTTTTAAAACATTTGTACCTATATATAGTAATCTAGCAATCTGTTGGTGGGATATTAACTCGTATTACGCCCGGCTTCGTCTGTAACAAATATATAAAGATCAACGCGGCGCTAAATAATTGCGGTCTTACGCCGGCTCGCCCGTTGAGTCGTATTAATTCTATGTCGTCCCACTCCCAGCTGTGTTTTAAAAACACAACAAATATATATCTCATTAAAATATTAGCTTTCGAAAAACTCTTTCGAAAGATTCTTTGAGTATATATATTTGTATTGGATGAAAAAGATAAATAGAAACTATAGACTATTTCTGGAAGGAGTGGCCTTGTCTAGCATAGAGAGAGAAGGAAGGGAAGTATAGAAGCCTATGACCAGTTGTGGGATACACCAGCTGATAATAATAGAAATATTTATTATTAAAAAATATTTGAAGCGACCCGCAACGGTATCAAAACATACACAAGTAAAAAATGTCGCTGCGACCCTCATTCAGCGTCAAATTAAATTATAAATAATGGAGATAGAGTTAGGAGTTTGAATCGGATATTTTGTCTTCTTAAAAGTTCTTTTTTTTTAAATATTAATAGCTTAGCAGCCAAAAACGAAATAACTTTGTTTTAGTATTAACTTTTGATTTGTACATGCTAATAAACTTCCAACATATTTTTCTATACGTATCGAATGGGCCTTTGCAGATATTTTTAATAGCTATATGTATATATTTCACCACCTTGAATTGAATTGCTCAGTCTGTAAGTTTTGACTTATTCGACAATGAGAACCCACTATAAAAATGGGCCCAATTGTTGGCTTATATTTTCTTAAAAAATTACACACCTCTACCTAGTGAAGTCTACGGATTTACTGTAATAGTACAATAATAAGGTACGAAATAAGTAATAATACAGTAATATTCTGAATATTCGGAAGATAAATAAACGATGAAGTATTAAAGACGATAATGAGTCATACATTTTTAATTACCTTTAACATTATTAATACCTATTGCATTTCCACTCATGAACCCATGAATCTTTTAGTAAAATGTAATTTATAATTTTAATTTCACTTTATATTTCATTATACTTTCAGTTCTTTTATAACTCGGCGTGTTTATTGTTCAAAATGTATAAACTGAGCTGGAGCTAATTATAAATTACAATAAAGGGAAGCATTTTAAAAAAGAACCCTTTGTTGGGACGCCATACCACGCGCGCTGAGGAAGCAAATTGTCAATTGGCAAGATGGCGTGGTGACACTTGTTATAAAAAAATTAACTTTCGGCTGTATAATTAAAATGGCCGCTCGTAAAAAGGAGCCTTTTTAAAATGTCACCGAGTTATAGTCTATAACATTTAATTGCTTGCAAACAAATGGTTCCGGTGACACGGGTGACGGGCTAGGGTTACCAGATGGATCAAAAGTCCGGATAATGGAACGGATTTTAATTGAAAAATTTTGAGGTTTTGTTATTGTTTTTTTTTTTTTGTATGCGAACAGTTAGGGCCTTTTATAACCGATGCTCTTAGACATCTGTATTTTGCAGAAGTGTTGCCTTCCTTCCAGCCGGTTATATAACTGCCGGTTTATAAATTTCCAGTGGCCCATTGCCACTGGAAATTTATAAACCACAGTCGTAATAGCATTGCAATCATTTTGCGGCAGTATGATGCGAACGGGAGTTACTTCCCCGGTAGTTCGGCTTTAATTCAGCATAGTAGTAGAACACAAGTACAACACACACACACAGTAGCTTTTACAGAAGAAGTTTGAATATTTCTCATATATAATTAAAAAAGTTCATTATTATTTTATAATTTTTACTCAATTACTAAAGTGATTGATACCCACTAGAATAAAGTGTCTTTTTGTTGTAAAATTTTTAGGATAGCAATGTTTCACCTGACTGAATGTATACAAGTATGTGATATCTATTTACCCTGAGCGCTTGAGTGTTGTTAGATATGTCTTAATAACGCTAGTGCCAATGGATATATATTAAAATATTTTTTAAGCGGTCCAATATTATGCTTTTCTTTTTCATCTTACTTCGTATAACTTTAATTTAAAAAATCTACTTTTTTTTAAATTCCAAATATTCTGAGATTTGAAAAATCATTTCACAATCCACTGGCTCATTAGAGGGAAAGTGGGGAGGGGGGAATCTGTATAACAATTATCTGTCATCAAAACTCTGACTCCTCGTTGCCCCCTTCGACTGTAGTAGTCCTGAAACATGGTAAACCTACACGGAACACAGCCAGGTTTTGTTTACAGCGCTACAGTGCTATCGTTTAAAATTACATATGGCAGTCGTTATTCCAAAGTGCTGCAGCGCTTTATTATTGCAGAAAGTAGGCTGCGGTGAGAATGATATTCACAATATATTCGCGGGCGCTGCTATCTCGCCCAGATTGTCGGCCATGATTATTATAACAAGTTGTTAGGGTTTGATGCATTTCGTGTGGAGGATATTATGGCGTTTAAATGACAAAATGAAGGGTTTGAAATGGGTTGATGGTGTTTACTCCTTTTTTTATAGCAGTTATAAGAGGGAAAACGAGCAGTCGGTGTCTTTGGATGACTGCTGAGGACCGTGGGCACCCGCATGTTTGTGATGTAGATATGTTGCCCTCCTTGCTCTCTTCCAGTGGGCCATCCCCTACTACGAACCGCACGAAATGCGACAGCTATGTCACTTTACGCCACTATCATGCGAGCGAGAAGTACTACCGCCGTAGTGCCGGTCACACTCGACTGCAATACAGTATGACACTAGCTCTTACTATTTTACACTTATCTTAATCCTATTCGCATTTTTAATCCTATGTTCCGATGGAACGACAGTCCGACACGACCGGAGAGACATCAGCAGGACTGACGGTCTAAAGTGAATGATCTGACTATGTTACGGATCACGGACGGCATGACCGGGTAAGTGTATCTCGCTCATACGATACCAGCGTAATGAGACAGCTGTGCTGTCACATTTTCGGTGTCTGAGTATCCGGTGGAGGAGTAAGGAGCGCAATCCATCTGTATAACCTCTGTTCTAATGTCTAACGCCGTGAAAATGGCTTCAAGTGGTCCGCTCGTTTGCCACCCATAACAAAAAACCATTGCGGTTCTAAGCGAGCGCACGAGTCATGAGAGCGATATTTCATCCCGCCGAGCTGTGCGCGTTGTTTACAAAAGAGCCTCTCGCCGGGCCCGCTGGCTGCGTAATCGTCCGGAACGGCCGAATTAAAAGCCTCGCACATTTCAGCGAAACCATCCATCAATTATGGACGAAATGTTGGGCTAGAAGTTCTTTCGCATTTGGAGTGTGTGTGTGTTGTGTTCAGTGATTCCTGTTGCGGTGTGTACTAGAATGTGTTTTCAATAAGAATGCAATGACGTCAGCATTGATTCCTGTTGCGGTATGTACCAGCATGTGTTTTCGATAAGAATGCAATGACGTCAGCATTGTTGACTAGCCATTATTGGCGGCAAATTGCCCTTGAGCCGGGCCAGAGGGGAGCCCGGTCGTAGAACAGCTCGCAAAGACATCACATTCATGGATTGAACTTGTCCATATTGGGACTTGGAAGACAGATGGGTCCCGTCCGTTGAATTTCGCACAGACTCCGGACAGTTTAGGTATCTGCTGCTACCAATCAATCCTAATTATGTGTTGTCTCCTTCTCACCTCGCACCCAATGGATCACTGAAAACTCACCACACGAAATGCATGATGCAGTCACATATACAGCAGGAGGTACCTCCCCGATTGAGCCGACTCGGTATGAATGAAATACAGCATGGCCTCTTACTATCCTTGTATGTCCGTCCAGTATTTTCCACATTGTCCGCATTTGTACTGACCACGATAATTCTATCTACAGTCATTCTATCACGCATTCACCGAGCGATTCACGTAATTCACCTCCAACGGATCGTCAGAAACCTTCCGCGTGAAATGCATCACAGCGAGAGGTATCTACGTGATTGAGCCGGCTACAACACGTCTATGTCCGTCCAGTATTTTCCACATTGACCGCATTCATACGGACCACGGTAACTCTGTTGAAACCGTTACTTTATGTAGCTGAACCCAGCTCCGCTCGTATATCAAAGGAAACTATACGGCCTCTACCTTGTTTGTTTCCAAACTCGAATTTATTGTCCAACTTAACTTCGTGAAGCAAATGTTGTTTCATATTATTTTTGTACGTTTCCAAAAGTATTTGTATCTTGTCTATACATGTGTGTAGGAATAGCTGAGTGCATTAAAACTTTGTCGATCTATAGACTGGACGCCCTACTTATATTATAAATGGGATAGTTTGCATGTATATTCGACAATTTTTCATATTTATAACTACTCGATAAATGTGGATTTAAATTATAATCTGGATTAATAATAAAAAATATATCCCAAAAAATTTAATTGTCTTGTGATGGACTTAACATAGGTTAAGAGCGTTTACGCCTTGCGCACGTGGTTTTATGTAATTCATGGGTAATTCGAACCCACACATACGGATCGCCGTGTGAGTAGCATATATATAATGTTAGTATATTCTATAATCAAATTAACCCACTATGATTCACGTACTGAATTGATTTCGTTTGCGACCAGTGTTTTAGAGACGTTTTAAAAAATTTACAGAAAAATAACTACTATACAATAATCAAAACTTTAAATGCATGATTGTAAAGAATATGCTCTAGTTTATTAGTAAGCTATTATTATAT
>LUGF01053264.1:539622-557724 GCA_001625245.1 Calycopis cecrops
CTAGCATGTGTTTTCGATAAGAATGCAATGACGTCAGTATTGTTGACTAGTCATCATTGGCGGCAAATTGCCCCTGAGCCGGGCCAGAGGGGAGCCCGGTCGTAGAACAGCTCGCAAAGACATCACATTCATGGATTGAACTTGTCCATATTGGGACTTGGAAGACAGATGGGTCCCGTCCGATGAATTTCGCACAGACTCCAGACAGTTTAGGTATCTGCTGCTACCAATCAATCCTAATTATGTGTTGTCTCCTTCTCACCTCGCACCCAATGGATCACTGAAAACTCACCACACGAAATGCATGATACATTCACACATACAGCGGCATCATATGGACGAGAGGTACCTCCCCGATTGAGCCACCTCTGTACGAATGAAATGCAGCCTGGTCTCTTACTATCTATATGTCCGTCCAGCATTTTCCACATTGACCGCATTCGTACAGACCACAATAATTCTATCTACAGTCATTCTATCACGCATTCACCGAGCGATTCGCGTAATTATGTGTTATCTATCTCTTTCTTACTTCACCTCCAACGGATCGTCAGAAACCTTCCGCGTGAAATGCATCACAGAGAGGTATCTGTTTGATTGAGCCGGCTACTACACGTCTATGTCCGTCCAGTATTTTCCACATTGACCGCATTCATACAGACCACAATAATTCTATCCACAGTCATTCTATCACGCATTCACCGAGCGATTCGCGTAATTATGTGTTATCTATCTCTTTCTTACTTCACCTCCAACGGATCGTCAGAAACCTACCACGTGAAATGCATCACAGAGAGGTATCTGCGTGATTGAGCCAGCTACTACACGTCTATGTCCGTCCAGTATTTTCCAAATCTACTGCATTTGTATGGACCACAATAATTCTATCTACAGTCATTCTATCACGCAATTACCGAGCGATTCGCGTGCTTCACCACCAACGGATTGTCAGAAACCTTCCGCGTGAAATGCATCACAGCGAGAGGTATCTGCGTGATTGAGCCGGCCACTACACGTCTATGTCCGTCCAGTATTTTCCACATTGACCGCATTCATACGGACCACGGTAACTCTATTGAAACCGTTACTTTATGTAGCTGAACCCAGCTTCGCTCGTATATCAAAGGAAACTATACGGCCTCTACCTTGTTTGTTTCCGAACTCGAATTTATTGTCCAACTTAACTTCGTGAAGCAAATGTTGTTTCATATTATTTTTGTACGTTTCCAAAAGTATTTGTATCTTGTCTATACATGTGTGTAGGAATAGCTGAGTGCATTAAAACTTTGTCGATATATAGACTGGACGCCCTACTTATATTATAAATGGGATAGTTTGCATGTATATTCGACAATTTTTCATATTTATAACTACTCGATAAATGTGGATTTAAATAATCTGGATTTAATAATAAAAAATATATCTCAAAAAATTTTATTGTCTTGTGATGGACTTAACATAGGTTAAACCGCGGGGTAACTATTATATTGACGTTAGCTATTACTGACAATAACATGGTGTAGATAATTACCGAATTATTAAATATTTCACATGTGACATAATTAGAATAATTTAGGTTTAGAAACTAGAGCCAATGGTTTTACAAATGTGCTTTTTGTTTAAAAAACCATAAAATAATTACAACCATTACAAACGTCATCTAATCACACAATAAAACCACACACGTCAACATCAAAACACGCCAAGAAGCTAATAAACACTTCGTTAACGTCTTTAGAGTTTAAACTTTAACCCTTATTAAACTGTTTTAAAGACGAAGTTTAAGTGTCGAAGAACACATAAAGGGGAGTAAAAGAATGAACAGTAATATTTTAGAAAAAAAAAACTATCCTTTAGCCAACAGAACATGTTGAACACGTATGCTAAGGAACACCCTAAAGGTCGAAAGTACATAAAAGTACTAAGGAGTCCCTTAAAGGCCAGGGCCATTCACTAAAGTGTTATAGAAGACCCTAAAAGGCCAGAGGCAATCTAAATTAATAATTAAACGCACAAGAAAAACGTAGTCCCAGTAAATAGGTCAGTGGATGCAAGTATTGTGCGGAGAGCGCAAATGGAGAATTTAAAACTTCGCGATACACTGGGGAAGGAAAGCAGGAATATCTCATGCAGGTTGGAAAAAAATGCAAATAATAAAAGTTAGTTATACGCTACTGCAGCGAACCCCTTGCGCGATTCTTTGGACAATAGTGGGAATTGTGTCAAGGGTTTAGTTTGACAGTGACTATTTTCGTGACAACATAATACAGATTAAAAATGTTGTACTACACAGGACGGAGAATTGGGCTGCAACGTGTTTTTGCTCTCAGGGTATAATTGTTAGTTTTGTTCGGTACCTAATTCATTTTCCTTCTGAAAAAAAAGTGTGTATTTATGTATGACCACGCAGTTATACTTCAGTGTGACATCAAAGATAAGTTATATGAATGACAATTACATTCTTATCTTATATCTGTCGATGCGCGCACATTGTTCAAATTAATTCTCATAAATTCTATCAAACGCGCCAAAATAAGCATATCTTCACGAATAAGTAGCTGGTAAAATTATACTTCTTTGCTTTTTCTTAAGCCTCTTTCTATCTCTCAAAATAATCCTAGTCATCTCTATATTAGATTTCTCTGCGGTTGCATTATACTGCCTTATTATGAGAGACTTATGTCCCCACACTCTGTGAGTTTCACGCGGTCTATTGGCCTCTGCCAATAAGATCTGCATAACAGTTATGCAGATGTCTATGGACGTGTCACTTGACGATGATGATTCTCCTCAAGTCAGCAGTTAGCTACCATTTAAACCAACCGAGTGAGCGAAACCACTTTAGAATCCATACATCGCTGGAAAAATTATCCACGCCCGGTTCGCCCCGTGTTTCGCGCTTCATAATTTGTAATTCCCTTTTCCCTTTCTAACTTGTTCAACCTTTTTGTTCCCTTGATGAGAGTTGGCTCTCTGGGCGCTGTTTGCTCTATATTTGCGAATTCGTAAACTGGGGATTATCGAGATTTTTGTTTGTTATTGTGAAATGTGAAATTGCGGAGTTTAAATTTTGCAGCAGTAGGGTCGTATTGTTGACAATCACATTGTTGCAGACACCCATTGACATCCGCACAAGTAGAATATGTAGATGCGTTGCTCTGCTTCTCTATTAGATAGTATTAATAATAAGAGGTTCTTTTGATTAAGATTCTTTAAACGGATTCTATCGCCTTTGATATAAAATATCCACTTGCAGAATATGACAGAACCTCCGCAATGAACGAGTCTATCAATTCGTTAGTCTCCTGATGTATACTGAAAATAGTATATGTGCAGAGAGATAAGAGTAAATAAATAGAATAAATAAATAAATAAATAAATAATCCACCTCCTCACACCTCCTCTTCAAAAAGAAAGAGGTTCTTTCTTTTTGAAGATGCGTTATCCTCCTTAACACACCTCCCACCTCCTCCTCTAATGAGGGGAGGTACCTCTCGCTTATACGAAACCAGCGTAAAGTGGCAGCTGTTCTGTCGCGTTTTGTGTATAATACTAGCCAGTGGCCCGTGGAGGAAGGAGGAGGAAGGAGAGCAACGCATTGCCATAACCCCTAGACGGGTGTCTATGGCCTTCGGTTATGAAAATGGTTCCGACTGCTCGTTTGCCTACGGGAATGTAACCTCGGTCGGTCGCGTGCGTGTCTAGCGGCCATCTCGTTCCATTTTCCATTACAAGAACTTTGTTACACAGAATGTCAATGATTACGATCGCAAATACACTTTGATACGAAATCAATCGCAGCCGTTTGGAGAGTTGACGTTGGGTGCAAGTGTCAAGCTTTTGAGAAAGATGTGAGAACGCGTACCAAAAATCTTATGTTTTTTTCTTATTATCCTTCTATTAGACATTACATTTTATACGCAAACGAACAGCACAGCAATCACTTTACGCCCATCCTACTAATATTATAAATGCGAAAGTTTGTATGTTTGTTTGTTTGTTACTCCTTCATGCAAAAACTGGTGAGCCGATTTTCCTAAAATTTGTGGCACACACATTGAGTGTAACTTGAATTAACACATAGGATACTTTTTGTCCCGAAAAAATGTTTCTGCCATGGGATGTTTTTCTATATTCCACGGGATCGAAATTTACGCGGGTGCAACCGCGGGGCGCGTATTGTATAATCGAGAGTCTTCATTACCTCTATCGAATGGAAATCACATGCATGCTGCGTGACACTACCTCTCACAAAAGAATCATGTCGGATGTCTGTGGGCGTTGGTGATCACTTTACATCAGGTGACCCAACTGCTCGTTTGCCTCCTATGCTATAAAAAAACATGTAAGAAGATGCGATAATATATGAGGTATTGAATATTGTAAGTAGGTTCACAGAAACGTTGCCTAATATTGGCCTATGAACTCCCTGCCGAGGTTTTCCCAGAGGGCTACAATATGGGGTTCTTCAAGAGGGGAGTCAATAGGTTCTTAAAGGGTCGGCAATGCGCATGTGATGCCCCTGGTGTTGCAAGCGTCCATAGGCTACGGTAACCACATACCATCGGGTGGGCCGTATGCTTTCTTTGCCACCATCGTGGTATAAAAAAAAGCTAAGGATGAAGTTTTATAAAAGGTGATTTCGGATTTGACCGGAGGTGAATTGAATTGACCGAAGGTACAAAGTTTGAGGCACACACACACAATACCATCACAGAGTCACTATGCTGTCCAGTTGTCTGCGGTAAGTTTCCGGTGCCCTATTAGAGAGGAAGGCGAAGGAGTCACATGGTGTCTGCATTAACATTGTCAGGTGGAAGTCTGTAGTCACCATATCCTACATGTTTGTACTACTTACAAAAAAGTAACCATGCTACTTTAAAGTAAGCAAATCCTTAAGATATTATATTATTCATATAATAAATTAATTTATTATATTTAAAAGGGATGATATTTTTTCCCATTGTTTATTTCAAAAAGGCATACTGTTATTTAAATAAATTATCCTTGCCATACTTTGAGGTTTGATAGCGAACGCGCACTTCTTTTAAACACTATAACACCTATAACTTTTGACTACTTGGTACGAGTAAAACCATATAAAATTAAAGATATTTTTTAACCTTCTAAAATACATAAAATTTTTACTTTAATGAGCTAATATTAATTTTTAAATCTTATATTGTTTTTGAGCCAAACCGTCGTATTTTAATCGTCGAAATCAGCCCTTCGGAAGGAAATAATTATTTATCGTGTACCGGCCCTGTTTGATCACTTGCCAAAACAATGGTGTTATTATTGATGGCTATTGACATTCCGAGTTTGATAACCGGGGGCCTGAGTACACAGATATCGGGGGCCGGGGGCCTACCAACTTTAAAGCGGCCGAATAACAAATGCCCCAAGTTCTGTGCGTGCCTCAAACTTTGTATTGACACGTTCAATTATGGATTATTATATACCTGCCCCTCTTTTGCGTGTGGGATTACCTTTTGGTCCGAGAACTTAGAAGGGGGTTTCGTTTTTCGATTATTTATGTATACACAATGTACACTCTACCTATGTATACATTATGCGGCATATTCTTTGATGAAATTTAGTGTTGTTTAATTTTAATTAATATAACCTTTGAAGTAAAAACTGCCTTAGCAGCGTTAAGACGAGCAAAATATTATGAGTCGCATCATCTAATCGCTACGTAGTACAGAAAGTGGAGCTACGGTTACTCGTAGCACTCGTAGCACTCGTAGCACTCGTAGTGCTTCTAAATGCAGATCATTGTTACTTGATAGTTTTAAGTATTCACTTCTATCGGCAGTCCTTATTACTAGCTGTTGTTTTTAAGAGATAAGGGACAAAAAGCAGTTGTTTGATAACAACCTCTGCCCATAGTAGATATCCGTAAAATTCTATCGGCAGCCGCTATGACTGCCTGCTGTTTTTCAGAATTGTCCCTATTTGTATTTGTAATTAATGATAAAGAATTTTTTGAGAAGAATAAATAAGATCGATGATCTGCGAAATTACTTCACTTTTTCAATAACTTGACTTAATGCAATTTTTTAGTACTACACTGGCATAGCTTGATCAGATTGATTGAGTTTGTCTCAAAAGGGAATGAAGGGAAGCCAGATAAATATGTAAAGATCGCGACTTGCATGCAGCTATATTTTCCTAATGGGTCTGGTGTGAACATCTATTGCATGTTATTGTATCTCAATAGCATCGTGGTGTTGTTGTACTTTTCCCTGTCGAGAACAACACGTGTTCGCGTAAAGATGTGTTGTTACTGCTGTATCTTGAAAAGTCTTAGTTATATGTACATTTACATTCCGCCCTTGTGGCATCCCGGATAAAACCCGGTATCGACACGCGTAAACTTGTAACACCGAGAGCACGTGCTGCGTATTCTGATCCTGTAAGCCTGGAGGCGCTTCATGTTGTCGCCGACGGGTTCTGAATATACCTACAGCCGCGTAACAATAAGCTAACAATTATTGTAATATAGGTATCAGAGAAGACCGTGGTAGACCAGTCCTTGCCTGTTCTACCATGCTCAGATTGATCAGGGAAATGTCTCAATCATGAGTGTGAAGGAAGCGAGACAATTACGTTTGAATCATAGCTTACGACATTTGATTTTCTCTTCCCTCAAACGTATATAAAAGTGATGAGGTTTTAAGTCAAATTTCGAAAAGTACCTTCTATGATTTATGTGTCATGTCTACCAAAAAGTACACATTCCATAATAGTATCGAGTAAAAAGTATCGATATCGAAAGTAAAAGTACTACGAAATATCGATACATTTTTCGTGTCTCTGCCTTTAAAGTCTGACGTGATGTTGCTGTTGTATATTAAAAACCTGAGAAATATGTACATTTACATTCCGCGCTTGTGGCATCCCGGATAAAGCCCGGTATCGACACGCGTAAACTTGTAACACCGCGAGCACGTGCTGCGTATTCTGATCCTCTAAGCCCGGAAGCGCTTCATGTTGTCGCCGACGTGTTCCGAATATGCCTAAAGCCGCGCAACTCGGTAATTTTATTCTCTCCGCGGTTGACCGCTGAAAAATGTGCGAGAACCAAACGTGACTCCGGGCGGGGCCCGAGGCATTTATAACGCCGGCATCCCTTTTAGGGCCAAGTTAAAAATCTCATTTCGCCCCCCGTAAATTTCGCGCTGTAACTTTATTAAAACTTAATCCTTTCGTTACGGTCATTGTTTTGTGTTTGTGGTCGGATCATCATCAGCTAAACCGGTGGTAAATTAATGTTCGCTCTTTTATTTTATCTTAACCATAATCACCCGTGTTCCTGCCCACCTCTCGGTATATGGAGCCAATTGCGAGAGATGCACGTGGGTTTGCTCACCAGTTGTTTGGCAACGTCCAATTCTTCACCGTCTACAAGTATCTTTTATTTTAATTGAGTGAAATTGTATGCACTGGCCACACACTTAGATCAGCCTTCTAGGTGTTCATTAAAGGAAGCCCCTTTCTAGTCACCCAATAAAAAAACGATTATTATATTTTTGCAGTATATATAAGATTTAAATTAATTATAAGATACTTCCCCCTATCGACCACAAGTACAGAGGTTCGACGCTCCAGGTGAGTTCACCTCTCATATCGATGAAGCTGCACTGACCTTCAGTCCTTAGCGTAATTTCTACCTAAAAAAAAAAATGAGATATTTTTGGTAAAACCCTATCTTTATTTATTTATTAAGCTTTTGATGACCAACTATGGACGCCTATAGATGCAGCTGCACAATTGTTACGCAGACGTGTTGACCTATCGGCTCCAATGGTCCAGCGGAAACACACAAATCTCTCAAAACGCACAGCTGATACTTTACGGCGGCATCTTTCCACTGCCACATCTCTCGTGTATCCACTACTCGTAGTCAATAAACCGGTTAAAGCAGCGACTTATCACTCGAATATGTTCGCTTAAATAACATTTTCCACGTCACTTGCGTTTCTCAAAGTCAGCATTGACACAATTACCATTCATTACGTACAGTGGGCAGTGCCCCCGAGCGGCCCCGAGTGCCCCCGAGTGTGCCCCCAGAGTGCCTACTTTGTAAACGCCACAAAGAAAAGATAAAAGTAGAAAAACATTTACCCGGCCATTATGTTAATTACAGACACGAGCCCCGTTTTCTTGTCTTGCCAATTTAAACTCGTGAGCTATGGGATACGGTCTAAATTGCCTCGTGTGCCCGGTTACGTGCCAGCTAAGGCGCTAAAAGTATGTACGTGGTGTGTCAAGCTGACCCACTTGGTCAGCTTTTTAAGGGCCGCCACACACTGGGTAGCCTTCTAGTCAGCACTTTAGGTCGTTTTTAAAAATAAACAGAGAGTCACAGAAGTAAAAAACTCAAAAATATTCTAATACTAGCTGTGCCCCGCGGTTTCACTCCCGTTTAATTTTTAGGAAATCCTATAAACTTTAACACCCTATTTTCGGGATTGAATTTCTGAAAGTCCTTTCTTAGGGGATGGCTACGTCGTAACATCTACCCGCATGCCAAATTTCAGCCCGATCTGTATAGTGGTTGGGGCTGTGCGTTGATAGATGACATGTTATCTTTGAGTTTTATATGTAGGTATAGATGATATACGTAACACAAGAAAGTTGCTATACGTATACACTATACATGTACACGTAACACGATACCGGCGTAAAGTGACTGTTGTGGTCGCGTTTCGTGTGGTGTATAAGTAACCGGTGGCCTATGGAGGGGGAGGAAGACGGAGAGCTACGCATCTAATAATGTCTAAGTTTTTATCTATGGGCGTTGGTAGTCATGAAAATGACTATGACTGTTCGTTTACCCTCTTATACTATTAAAAAGAAGAAGGAAACGTGTTCAACTACGCTGTGCTATGTACAGCATGACGCTAACGCAAACATAAGTTGCGTTAGCGTCATGCTGTATATGTGAGATATAAATCTCACCCCGCGTAATGCTGTAAACGAAGTTTTTTTTTTATGGTATAGGGGGGCAAACGAGCAGTTGTAGCCATTTTCATGACTACCGACGCCCATAGACATCTGCATAGAGACTATACGGATGTGCTGCCCCCCTTTCTCCTCCCACCTCCATGGGCCACCGGCTACTTACACACCACACGAAACGCGACAGCACAGCTGTCACTTCACGCCGGTCTCGTGTAAGTCTGTAAACGAAGTTCTTAATATAAAAAAATATCACCTTTTTCACTAAATAAATAAAGACCAAACACTTCAAAAGTAATTCTACTCTCTAGTAGAAATCAAGTATTTTTCAATAAAGCTTACTACTATTACATAATAATAATCCTCTTAAAATAATATCTATCTTCATCTTAATAGCTTTTAGATTTACAAATATTTCCTTATTATGTAATATTAGATTATTATTGAAAAAGATTTGTTTAAACTTGTCTGGTTCTATAACGATTACTAGAATCTGTAAACTTAAGAGTTTTAAAAGTATAAATGCAATGTAATCAAGCCTATATTTTATAGTTTGTGTTGAACAAAAATACAAAAAAGTGTATCATGTCAGCTTGGACAAGGGTATTTGTATTGGTCAGAAAAAAAAGTTTACTCTTAATATCTTATAAGACCAAACTAGAGTCTCAAATGCAAAAACGTTTAACATTATGCGGTAAAATGTAACGCTCAGTGTTACTGTTTCGCACTATTTTGTAATGATCTCTAGCAAAGTTGTTGTGCAAGAACTCGTGAAGGCTTCTAAGTTAAGATTAAAATTTCAACCCTTAAGGGGATGAAATGTGAGGGTGAAGTTTAAAAATTAAGTGACGCGGGTGAAACGACGGGCAGAACAACTTTAAAATAAAAGGGAAATCAGGCAGTCACAGGTACTGCCTATCTAAAGTGACAACATTAAGGTATCTTAAAACGCTCTACACTTTCCCTGCTTTTAAAAAAACATACTTATAACTATTACTTCTAGATCTTTCCCTGTTTGGTGTTAATAATAGGTAGTGCCGGTAGTGTGTAAGTAGCTGCTGGCCCAAGGTAGGAGGAGGAGGCAACGCATCTGCATAAACTCTAACTCTCTCTCGTGCGGATGTCTGTGGGCGTCGGTAGTCAAGAAAATGGCTCGCAACTGCCCGTTTTCCTTTTTATACAATAAAATAATCTTAAAATGATTAAAACATTTTCCCTGCCCAACGCCTTTATAAAAAACACTTCAAAACTATTTTCTAGTCCCCGCTTGGTATTCGGACCTGTTACAAGAATATTGAATCCATTTTGTCACAACAATCAAGCTTGACAGAACCGACAACGAAATTACATTTTAAAATGGCGGACTTAGTCTAAATTGGACCGAATTGGAAAATTCGACTTTGACTCAATTGAAGAATTTAAACCCGTTTTAGAACGGCGGATTCTGTATTAAATTCCAAAAATAGCATAGAAAGCTCATTTTGTTTCGGTCTCTGCAATTATCAGATAAAGGTAAATTTCATAGGAATTGTATAGTTAAAGGTGAGGTAGTAACAGGTAGTGCCACGCGGCAATCAACACGCATGCAGGTAGCCGAATTGGGTTCACATCCGGGGAGGTACCTCTCGCTTACACTATACCGGCGCAGCGTGAGCTGTCGCGTTTCGTGCGGTGTGTAAATAGCCAGTGACCCATGGAGGTGGCTGTATCTGTTTAAGCTCTATGCGGATGTTTATGGGCGTCAGCAGTCATGAAAATGACTCCGACTGTTCCTTTTCCCCCTTAAAGTATAAAAAATAAAAAAAACAGCAATTTTGCACAAGGAGACAAAACTAAACTTGAAATCCGGCTCTCCGTTTAATTTTTTCCTAGTATTTTTTTACATATCTGTCCCCTTTTTTAAATTCCTCATGCATGTTTTCAGTTTTCCACAAATATTTGAGACTTCTTATTTATAACTAGCTGTTGCCTGCGACTTCGTTCGCGATTAGTGAGTTTCCCGTAGGAATTATCTACTTTCCGGGATAAAATAAAATAGTAAATAGCCTATACGGATTCGGAAGAATCCCTCTAAATAATGGTAAAAGAAATTTTGAAATCGATCCAGTAGTTTTTGAGCCTATTCAATACAAACATACAGAAATACGAAGGTTTCCTCTTTATAATATTAGTATAGATTTGGAGTCTGCTGTAGTTGCTATCATTATTTAATTTATGCTTTAAATTAAAAATAAATTTAAATTTTCCGATATTTTATATTTATTTAAAAAATCTCGTATCAACATATTTTTGTTTCAACTTCATTAAAACGACGCGACATTTTTTTATGAAATTTTCTGTATTATATTGGGTAGGTCTGAGAAGTAAGTTGTAAAGTACATTTCAACTTTTTATCCAGATGAATGTGATCGAAACTTACGCACTTGACTTTATCTTTTTAAAAGACTGTATTGAATAGAAAAGGGCGTATATTCTATCTTTTCTTATTGACATCAAGAAAAGAGCCTGCAGCCATCTTCAAGACCGGCAACGCAAATGTAAAACCCCTGGTGTTGCAAATGTTTATGGGCATCGGAAATCACCTTCATCTCGGTAACCCGACTACTCATTTGCCCCCTACAGTATAAAAAAAACTATGTATTTGTATGTCTGCGAGTGGCCTTATTCGGCTATTAGGAGTGATAACACTGTACGCCGGATAGTTTGCCGATACCTGGTATACAATATCGTATTAATTGTTTGTCCGTTCGTATATACTGTTATATATATAATAGAATTTATTTGCAGAGGCGTTGTACAGAACACGGTTATTAATTTAGAATTAGCTGAACAGGGAAGCACGTGGGATGATTCGCTGAAATCATTCAGCCTGAAAATGTTTATATTATTATATACTTACTATGTTTATAAACTAGCTGCGCTCGGCGGTTTCACCGGAAACAAAGTAACAGAGGCAATAAGGTAAATGAAGAGAGCGCGGCAATTCCCCTATTCGGTTCTAAGGCCTCGATCTAGATCTCGGAGATCTGCGGGGCGACATAGGATACTTTAAAAAAAAAAGTAAAAAAATATATTTTTTTAGAAGGGTCATAAAAATATTGTGGTTATAGATATTGGAATTCTATTACAGTTTCATTTGAATGAAATGTTAATTGATATTTATTTAAGGGCTTCAACGCGAGCGATGCCGCGGGGAAAAACTAGAGCAGAATATTTTTAAAGAATAATTATAGTTCTTAATCACGGTCGTCAAATCATTCACAAGTACAACGTAGTCAAGTAGTCATTGATGATTTGAGATGAGTTCTGTCTATTTAACTATTTCTACCCCGAAGATATTTCAATCATGCGAAACCGTGGCGCTAATACACGCCGTTCCCAAGCCCCAAGAAGCATAACGATGATTTTCATAAAAAGCGAAGATTATGAATATTATTCTTTTACAACGAACGCTCTGGCAGGCGGCCCTCCATTTTGTTTTCGTAATTAAAATTAGCCAAGGCTCTGAATGTTCAGACGTCCCCGTATTAATAACACGGGGAGAATAATGAAGGCCGACAATTGTCTTGGCTTATATTTCTTATTTTTTTTTCGTAGACACTGAAAAAGTTGAGACGTTTCGCCGGGCATGTTTAAATAGGACAAAGACAATATGCGTGTTGATGTGTTTGTTCTGTTTAGTTAGCTCATTAAGGAAGGTGTGTAGATTTGTCTAACCTGCTAGAGGTGAAATTTTTTTTAATATATAATGGCGACGAAACTTCAGGGACAGGAACTTTTTGTAGTTTTTTAGCATATGATTTAAGGCGTAATCTGAGGAATAAAAGCGTGTGAAACAGTGTCGGATACAACGCTGAAATCGAGCGTAACACCAGCGTTACTGTCAACGCTGATTACCCCGGTAGCGTTTCCTGCTATAGGATCACGTTAGTTATTAAAGAGTAAACTCCTTCCGCCTGTTGGAGCTAATATATCAAATTTGTTCAATGGACATTTCTTTCTCCTCATTCTTGTAATAATTGTTGTTCTATTTTCTTCAAGTGCCTTTATTTATTTATTTTTCTGTGTTTACCTTGTTCATCATGCTACTTACATTGTTATGGCGTAATATCGATTTGAATCAGTTATCACAACAACCTTGTTACTATGTAACACGTCTTTGACGTGCCAAAGCTGAACCTAATAATATTGTAGATTTTTTTTTAAGTAAGATTGATTCAGGGAATGTACATGTTCTAACAACCTATAAATTTTAAGTACAAGGCTAAAACACTCAAACCCCATGCCAAGAATTGTCGAATGGAAATCTTATAGCTGTATAACGCCCTACTCTAAATACTTTAGAAACCCATTAAAGAATTGTTTGTTGAAATAAAAAAATGAAAAAGTTAGCAACATCAAACTTTATAGTGAGGAAGTTTTTTTTTGTATTCGAGCAAACAGCACAAGCAATGGTTTTTGTGAACTTTCGAGTCCATAATATATTATGTTGGACTCAAAGTTCACAGTGCCGGACATTTTTTTATAATATGAGAACCTTTTTTATGACTGCCAACGCCAATAGAAATCAACATCATTATCAATTATATTTTCGGGTGCAATGGGCCTTTACAGTATGATCTCATAATGCGCTTAAAAACTTTCAATTAAGTAACTTTAAAAAGTTGTTTAAGAACGTCTGTGTGGTAAAGGATATTACGAGGTAATAGATTTTATGGTAGATGCCACAACTTAGGAACAGTACCCTCCCAGGCTGTATCTGTGCAATAATTATTGTAATTTAATAAATTGTATTTCGTATATAATATGTGAATGTATTTGTACTTGTATTTTATTTCTCCAATTCATTAGTCCCGCCGAGTTTGTTTTGCCAGTTCTTTTCAGGTCAGGGCTAGAGTTGAATCAGTAGTCGATGTCATTGATGATGTACAAAATGTAATTTTATATAAATGTATTTTTGATAAAAACGGTACAATTTCAATTATATTATTATAATCACTGTCAAATAACATATATCTACCACATAACCGTTAACATAACAAATTTTAACTATTTACACGTTAACTGCACGAAATATGAAAGACCTCCGTGATCTTGCTGGTCTAATTCTAGATCTTACACGTATGGTTGTAAGTTTATCTAATGAAACAATGTCATCCGCAGTACGTCGGGTGTCGCCGCAGTTCTCCATCCCGCCCCCGCCGCGCACCGAGGTGATGCTGGGCGGCAACCTCACGCTTAAGTGCGTCGCCTTCGGCTCGCCCATGCCCACCGTCAAGTGGAGGAAAGGTATGTATTATTATTCTCCGTCGTAGCTGCAAAATTGTCTCATTGACTATTATTATTCTTTGTCGTGGCTGCAAAATTGTCTCTTTGATTATTGTTATTCTCTGTAGTAGCTGCAAAATTGGCTGTTTGACTATTATTATTCACTGTTGTAACTGAAAAATTGTCTCCATGACTATTATTATTCTCTATTGTAGCTGCAAAATTATCTCATTGACTATTATTATTCTCCGTCGTCATTGAAAAAATGTTCCTTTGACTATTAATATTCTCTGTTGTACATGTGTAGTTGTATGCAATTCTTTAGCCACGTGTAAACGTGCCAAAACCATATGATTAGCATATGGGTACATCTATTCATCAATGTATATTCTGTTTGAAGTAAAAACGTCTCTAGCTGCGGTAGAGAAGCAAAAATGTTATGAGTTTCTGTCAGTGTAGCGCGTAGCACAGGAAAGTGGAGTATGCTGTCTTAGCGGCTACGCAGCGCTACGAGTGTGTGTTACTAAATACAGGTCACTGCTCCATGATAATTTTTAGTTTTAACATTTACAAGTTAAGTGTTCATTATAATTGAAACACTTTAATTATATATTTTCAATGTCGCACTAGGAAATCACTTGAATTTATATTCTTCTTCGTAATCAATTTGCAGCATGCAGGTATAGCACCAGCCACTAGCCTCTAGGGCCTAACCGCTAAGCCATCTCTATTTACGAATAGCCTTAACCTACTCTATATGCATATGCATAATATAATCTGAGTCCCATATTAAAAAGTCCATTATTTAAATCGGATTTATGCGCCTGATAAAGTTCGATTCATTTACGGCTCATCCCGCCATATTTGATATAATAATAGATGAATAAATTCCAATTAACGAAATGCAAATAACGACCACAAGTTATTGTTTTATAATAATAATTTATAATGCGTTTGTAATTATAACATGTTTCGCACAAATTAATTAATTATTCTACTATTTGTTTGTGTATGAACAATTTACATTTTTATATGTGTATCTACAATGTATGCTAAAATGGATATCTGAAATTCGAACGTAGCCAGCGTCGATGTTCAGATTGAGTTTCGTGTTAAGATCACTTTGTTGTCCTTCTGTCTATCTATCCATATGTGTGTTAATACCTTTTTCTCGATAACAATGATCATACTGAAGTTTGTGTCGAATACAGATAGAAACTTCTAAAAAATCGCACTCTAAATCAACGAAATCAAAATATACAGTCGTTTATAAGAGCTTGAAGAACGAATAAAGAAATGAATTCAAATTTTATTAAAATTTATTTATTGAACTAAAACTATTACCAACTTAAATGTTTTGCTTTAATCATACAAAATGTGTGTAGGCGCTCGCAAATATAATTTTGTCAACTTACATCTCTTATACTACATACTTTCGTAAGTACAGAACGTCTCGGTGTGCGATTTGCTTTATTGACCTGTTTTCTTTGTTTAGGTCTATAATATATATTCAGACCTAAAATAAACCATTAAGAAATACAAAAAGTAAACTAAACTCGATAACCGATATACACCACTAACAAACACTTTAAGTATACTCATCCCCCGACTTCACTTATCTACAATATCTAGAAGCGATCGCAATCAGTCGGAACTCTGGGTCAACAGCGTGCAAAAAAATCATAACATCCGAGGTTTCGAGCACTTGACATATTATTAAAGCCGGCTCTCCGTACGAGCACGTCGTTGATGTATGAAGTGCCTCGCGGGTTTGCGCGAATATCAAATTTGTGTCATGATATATCGTGTCATCGTGATTATTCAAACTGCCTGTTCCGTGTATGATGTAAGCGCGCACGTAGATTTGTTCACTTGATGTAATAAATTGAGGGCAAAATTGGAGAATGATTGCACTCTATGTAAAAAGGCAGCTACGAAAAGTACGTAGTATTAGCTACGTCGTAGCGTTTCGTAGCGGAAACGTGAAGTCCAGCTAATGGTCACCGCACACTTATCAACTCGAAAAGGAATCAGCACCGTATTGCCTACTCTTTTCGAGGTGAGGCGATTACATTACGGTTCCCATTAGTGTGCGTTGCAGTATGGAATTTCATACAATGAATACTGAACGGCTCGAGGTGATACGGCTACGTTCCCTTTCCGAGTTGATAAGTGTGCGGTGACCATAAGTCGTATAGTATCGCAGTAGAGGTGTTCAGTGCGTAACCGTAGCAATCTCGTAGAGAATTGTAGCAACAGCGTACAGCGTAGATAAGTCGTAGTCTTTCGTAGCTACAGTGTAAGTAGGTCGTAGCATTTCGCCAAAGAGACGTAAAGTGCAGATAAGTCCTTTAGTATTGTAGTAGAGCAATCCAATAGATTATGTATTGCGCTGCTCCTTTACAATATCAAATACCGTAGCAAACTTGTAGCGAATTGTAGTAACAGTTTAGGTGCATCATAAAAACATGCAGGATAGATAAATCGTAGAATTTCGTAGTTATCATAATGCAGATAAGACTTAGCCTTTTGTGTACAAATCCACTTGCAAATAGGTTACAAAACATGAGGACATGTCTTGTTGTGATGTGTATTACCGTAATTGGTATTTAATTAACTTCAGGATTTTTATTCAGCCAGTCTGTCACGAAACATAGTTACGGTAAAGCTCTAAAATTATTAAACGTCAGGCTTAATAAATAATAAAATAAACCGCGATAAAATCCATTAGGAAATTTATTATAATGAATAATATTCGCGTATACTTAAGACATCACTACATAGTTACTTACAAATCTAATTTAATCAACGCAGAGCAGTTACACTAATAAGTCATTACCCAATACAATCTTACCTCACACTTCATTACGGAAGTAAACAACACAACCGATAGTCCTAGCGATGGTAACTAGTAACTCGTGTTACACTGGCGTGTTTGCACGGCAATATCTGTAGTTCATACGTGTAATACCGCCTGTGGTGCGCAGACAAACAGCTGCACGGAGCCCGTCGAGCATAACTTGCGGTTCGTACACAAATACGAGACCGAATTTAATTTACTTTGATTACGCTTGCTGTGACGTGTTGTCTGGTTTTGTAGTATGCTTATTTAGTCAATCTTGAGATTCCTGGTTCGATTCCAGTGTCGAATTTGGTTTATGTAGGGTTTTTAAATTCTAAATGCAGTATTGAGACAGGAACTTGGTGTTATAACACCGCTGAGCCTCTGAAAGCAGTCTATTAGCGCCTTATTTCTTTTACTTTTTCATTTCATTTTCCGTTCCATCGAAATAAGTTTACCAGACTATAGAGTACCATTGCATTGTAACCGAAGTGAACCGGCATGGAGGTACATTTCACTCACACGATTCTGCATTAAAAGTGATGCTATGTTGTCATGTTTGTGCGGTATGCAAAAGACCAGGTGCAAGCCCAAAAGCAAAGGTGGCCCATTCAGGCGAAACGTGGTGAAGGAGTCCGAAAGAAGGTCACATGTGCTGATGAGCGTCGATAGTCACACAGATGGCTCAGATTTCTAGTTGTCCAATTTACTTAAAGCTTCTTTCTCATATTAATGCCTTTTCTGTTTAGGTCTAACCAAGTGGCTGACTCCGGAAGACAACCCGCCTCTGGGACTGAACACGCTGAAGCTGGAAGACATCCGGGAGTCCGCCAACTACACGTGTGAGGCGGCCAGCGTGCTGGGCATGATCGAGGCGACTGCGGAGGTCAAAGTGCAATGTGAGTCAGTTGTTATGATATATAGTCCGCCAGTTACACGTGCGAGGCGGCCAGCGTGCTGGGCATGATCGAGGCGACTGCGTAGGTCAAAGTGCAATGTGAGTCAGTTGTTATGATATATAGCCC
>LUGF01053264.1:569418-580503 GCA_001625245.1 Calycopis cecrops
TTTACCATCAACGCAACTGCAAAACCCCTGGTGTTGCAGATGTCTGTGGGCGTCGGAAAACACCATCATCTCGGTGAACCGACTGCTCGTTTGCCCCCTGTACTATAAAAATATATATATATATATATATAGAATAAGACAAATAAGCATGTGTTGACCCGTGACCATAGACATCTTTAAAACCAGAAATCATAGGCTCATCGCCAGCTTTTGAAATGTAAAGATAGGTCTATCTGTTTTTAATTATCAGTAAAATTGTTGTTGAAAACTTGTTATTGAGGTTAGCTAACTACACAGGATATATAATTATCAACCGTATATACAAACTAACACTCTCTCTTTCTTTTTCTAATATCGAATGCGCCCGCATTCGATAAGACCTGAAAGATATCGGGCGCTCTTTCAGATATTCGCGTTTTTCGATATAGTATCGGAATCGAACCCGGTATCTTTAGACATGTTTTTAGGAAGAGGTAGTGCCACACTGCATGCTTGCATGCAGCCAAATTGGACCGGCTCGACCGGAGAGGTACCTCTCGCTTACACGAGACAGGCGTAAAGTGACAGCTGTGCTGTCGTGTTTCGTGCGGTGTGTAAGTAGCCGGTGGTCCATGGAAGTGGGAGGAGAAAGGAGCTCCGACTGCTCGTTTGACCCCCTATACCATAAAGCGCATCTGTATAGCCTCTATGCGGATGTCTATGGGCGTTGGTAGTCATTAAAATGGCTCCGACTGCTCGTTTGCGTTTATACCATAAAAAAAAAAGAAAAAAAAATGTGGCTGAAACTGCTTACTACTAGGAAATCTAGGCAATCATGTACTGACTGCCTCGTTGGCCACGCGAACAAGAACCCAAAAAAATCATGCCTCCAAACTTACCTAGTCATTTCATTGTTTTAGGGATACAAAATCTACTACACTTCAGATCCGTCGCAACCTCTGCAATCCTGGCAATCTCAGATGGTAAGTAAAGCAATCTCATCTCGTAAACGACTCCATATCCAATGGTATCGATGTCTTGAGCATGTAACGATTCGNNNAGATGTGTCAAAAAGCTGTCCTGCGTGCGTTCATAATGTAAAACAATGTAATTGCTCCCCCCAGATGGACAACAACCACTTGACGACAATAAACGAGCTCATACCCCACACCGTGTACACCATACGGGTGCAGGCCTTCACGCTGGTGGGCCCGGGACCCGTGTCCGCGCCCGTGCAGGTCAAGACGCAGCAAGGTGAGTGACATCGCCTGGGAAATATCCTTGGGTGTTCTGAATTCCTGGTCACTCTAAGAGCCTGTCCAGATGAAGCGTTTACGAGTCGACTCGCGCGTAGTTCTGAACGCTACAACGACGCCCGAGTATCTCGACACGTCGACAGCTCGCGCGTTGTATGCGTAATTTATAGACGCATTTAGACGCGACATAATATGTAGTATCTCGACTCTAGTATCTCGGCAACGAGCGCCTACGTGCGAATCAAAACAGCAAAGTCTGGACAGGCTCTTAGGGTAATGCCGGATAAAGTACTTATAGAATTGCTTCTGGATTTCTAGAATAATGTAAGTTTAAACAAGCGAAAGGTCAGCGAAATTTATTAAAAGACTTTTGATCTTAAATCCTTTCACAGATAAAAGAGTACAATTTTTAATCCAGCACCGAGTGGAATAGTAGTGATTTTAACAAATATGTAACTGTCAAATACATATGAACTTCTTGGGGCTAACTCCATAAAAAACTAACAAGACTTGCAGGAAGGAGAATATATGCCAAGCAATATAGTGTGAAACAGTAATGCTGAGCGTTAAGCTTTTGTGCACCTTTCACTTCCAAATCATGCGCGTTTTTAAAGAGTAAACTTCAGTGCTCACAGTATGCTTTCAGTTCTTTTTATTCCACGTATTTTTGTTACATCGACTGAAATATTTCTATTCAATTCATTACTATTATCGTAAAATGAAATAACTACCAACTTTATTATTATATTACTGTGTTCAAATTTATTGTAATTTAATATTGTAAATCAAATAGTAACGCGTACGAATTATTATGTAACCTAATTGTATATATAACTAGCTGCGGCTTCGCTCGCGTTAAAGCCTTTCAATAAATATCTATGAAAATTACATTCAAATAAAACTGCAATAGAATTCCAATCACAATATTTTTTGACCCTTCAATTTTTTTTTATAAAAAGTATCTTGATATCATTTCTAATACCTCTAGGAATATGGGAACAAAGTCTCATGATGTTTGATTGAGATTTGGCGTAAAATCGTAGGAAATAATCTTACATTCATATTTCAGGGGTCAAACACTGATTTTAACTTTAATGAATAGAGCAACACATTATTTACTAGATAACTTTAAGAAATTATACCAGATCAGGTAAATTACAATAGATATTCCAGCATAAACGTTTTGTAACAGAACCGAAAATGTCCCTGACTTTCAAAACAAAACTACCAATTTCCATTTCGACCAATGGGAGACGAGCATTTCCATAGCAGTTTCTAACAAACTTGGTTAGTACTTCTTCTTTCTCCTGGCTATTATCCCAATTTATTTGGGATCAGCACTCCTAGTATTTCTGCGCCACATCGCACGATTGTGGGTTGTCTCAGTACGTGTTTTAATTTTTTTTAAATAAAAGTGTACAAACATTGAATAGTAAATAAAAGCAAGCGTTAAGAATAATATGAAGTGCCGACCTCAAGTTGTGCCTAAAAATAAAGCTAGGAAAGAAACTATGAATAATATAATAAATCTGTAAATAATCCGTAAATATTTACGTTGCGAATTGCAGCAGTATCAAAATTATCAACGCCAATAATTTTCTTGTTCCTCTTTCGTTTTCTCGGTGTATGTAAAGTATTTTCTTCTGAGTCTGATGGTTCATATTTCTCTTTCATAATTTGAGTTACTGTCCTCTTTCCAATCCCCAATGCTTCGGCAACGCGTTCTCTCGGTTGTGTCAATGGTAAAAGAGGTACATCGTTAAGGGATTCACGTTCAAAATAATTGTACAATTTCATCACTAGTGCGCGAGATTGACTGCTTAGCGTTTTCCCCCGTTTGGACATGGTAAGACTGTAATATCGTTCTTGTTTACTAATCGTTAAGCAACCGGAGTCCAATTTGTAGCCAGGTAAACGTAGTTAGTACTATCAATAAAAAAGCCGAGTCAGAAGAAAATAACAGAGAGCACACCGTGCGTCATGTAATGGCGAGATGACATGTCGTCATGGATGTCGCACCTAAATTGTGCCTAATATCAATGATTTTTTGTATTTCGTTATTTTTTTTTGTATTGTTATTGTTAGTTAGACGAATAATAAATATTATTATGTTTTATTATAATAACAACGTGGTTATTAATTTTGGACATATTCCTTCACAAGTAATCATTCTATTCGATTCTACTAATCAGCTCTCGATTTTTATAGTAGCATCCCTAGTGTTTCACATGAAAAAGGGTTAACTGACGCAACATTGTAACGACGTCCAGTTCTTTAGATCAGAAATTGTTTATTATGTTTAGAATGTTTTATTAGTAAAAGCAAATCTTAAAATTACTCGTATCCGTCATCATTACAATAAATATGTAATCGTACCGTATAACAAACATGGCATGGTCCATTACATTATTTAAGTTATTTAATTAACTGAATTGTTTAAGCATAAAATTACAGTTTGAAATCATATCATAATTGTATGTAAGAAAATCCTTTAATTGTTATTCGTTTTTTGTATGTGACGTAAAATTACTAACAGTGGACTTTGCCGCCTTTGTTATTAGACCCCTGATTTATAATATTAGTAGGACATGCCAACGTATGTACTACTGATGTTCTTATGACATAAATAAATAATTAAATTTCCTCACGAATGGAATGTAACCGTTATCTTTTAGGTGTACCGTCGCAACCGTCAAATCTAGTGGCAGTGGAAGCGGGAGAGACCTCGGTGACTCTGTCGTGGCGGAGGCCGGCGCACGCTGGGGACAATATCGTCTCGTATGAGCTCTATTGGAATGATACGTATGCGAAAGAACATCATAAGAAGTAAGTTAAAATGAAAATAATTTGGAAATTTCCGAAATGTCTCTAAAAATTAAAATGAGCGTTAAAAGGTTTCAGATAGTGATAGTTACGTTAACTAGACTAAATTCTATACCATCATTTTTGCCGATACTAGAAATTAGAATGTCTGATGTCTGTCTGTTGGCGTAAACAGTATTATCAAAAAGGCCTTTAATTAGCCTTCTGTTGTATTATCCTTGCCTCGGGCATGACTTTTAGTACTTAGAACACGAATCTGACGTAGCAGGGACTTGCACTTTGTGATCAAAAACTATCTGCGTTTAGGTACACTTAGATACCTATAATACATTAGCTCACATACATGCTAGCTAAACTGTCTCTGTTGAGATAGATAATTAATCTATAATTTTTGCAGTGAATCTTCTTTAAAATTGTGCTTTCGAAACTGAGAAACGAAACTGCATTCATTCCCAAAAGATGTTTTTCGGAATAGATGTGATTTTAAAACGATGCAACGAAAATATTTCATGACAAAAAGACTACATATCTGACATACATTTCTTCACTGAAGGACTTGCACAAAACGAACTCTATTTCATTACCGAATATTATAACTTTATAACATCATTTATAAATTGTCCAGGCGGATACCAATAACAGAAACGTACACACTCCTCGGTCTGTACCCAAATACGTTGTACTACATATGGTTGGCGGCGAGGTCGCAGCGCGGTGAGGGGGCCACTACACCGCCGATCGCCGTCCGAACGAAACAATACGGTATGTGACCAACACGAGTGACGGGTTGGCGTCGTGTGAGCGTGTCAAGTGTTTGGAAAGAAGAAGCCTTTGAACCTCAAATAATTGTGAAAATCTTGGCCAAAAGTCCAAGAAGTTGAAATACTTAGTCAGAAGTGTTAACTTGGAACGTTCGTGTTCATAAGTTTTCTTAATCTGATTTAGATAGAATACGAAAGGTTTCGAAAAGGATTTAGTTTTGCAATTTGAGGTTTAGAGGTGTCTTCAATTGCGTTGAGATTTGTAAGAGAGTTAAGTAAGAAACCTACGGTTTTGCCAGGTAATTCCTAACGTATTTCACATAAAAGCACCTGCCCGGCACGCTGCCAGTAAAATACAGCACAAGCACTAAGTTTTATATCACAATATGTGTTTTTGTTATTGTAAACTCGACAAGGGTATTGTGTACGCAGAATCGCGAATCAAATGATATATTTTCAATGCGTACACCCTGCCTAATTGTAGCTTTATGTCGTTCGTATTTATTCTCCGAGGCTTGGCCTCGAATTTTTTTTTTTTTCAACTACCCTCAACATGAAAAGCATGGATACTAACAGTTTATCTGCATTTTTCTGAAAAATTATGGCGATTTGTAATTTAAAAGTGCCGATCATGTTGATGGTGATTATAATAACAAATTTCTTCAGACAGGAGAACTTGTGTGAAGGATGCAACTTAGAGACGTATGGGCGAGCGGATCCTACACTCACACTGTGCATGCTTATTTGGTTTCAACGACATACGTCGTGTTAACTTTTTCATTTATTTCTGGGCACATTTTTATTTCATTCACAAAATGGCATTCAGTGATTGCATCGGGTGGCTCGGTTAATGGCGCGGCAGCGTCCGTTTGGGTTGCAGGATCATTCTACGGATTTGTCTTATGATTGAGCTTGTTTAGTTCCTGGAGCACCGCCCATGAATGTGACTGCGGTCGCGGTCTCGCCGACCGCCATTCGGGTGACCTGGCAGCCGCCTCCAGCCGAACGGGCCAACGGAAGGATCGCCTACTATAAACTACTGTGTGTGGAGTCCGGTCGTGGGGATTCTGAGGCGACCGTCGTTAAACTGAATCAGACTAGCTTCGTTTTGGATGAGCTGCGCCGATGGACGGAGTATCGTATCTGGGTTCTCGCCGGGACGAGCGTAGGCGACGGGCCCGCCTCCTATCCAGTCACAATTCGCACTCACGAAGACGGTACGTTTCATTTGGTAACAAACTTAATAATGATTGATTCAATTTTATGTGTAATGTATGGCCTAACATATTCTCTTCTTACGTTTATTAATGACAAAGATGGTAACTTAGACAATTTGTATATGAATAAAACTCCAAAAAACCTAGCTATTTCCTGGTTTCATAGGGTGAAGGAATAAAAAATGTCTACCAAGAAGTCTAGGACCCAATATAGACCCTTTAGGAATACCTCGGTTGCTACTTGAGTCAATTGTCAACCTAAGTGTTCCTTGAGATTCTTAATTGAGTTCATTGCTCTTTATTATACACTTTTTATTATTTCACACCATTAGATCAGGACTTAGCTAGGCAACCTATTTGCATATTATTCAAATATAATTTTCTAATTTAGTATTTATTACATTACCAATAATAGACGTAGGTAAGGCCGATTTTCTGACTCGTGGAATAAACAAGTTGGTTGTAATAATATAGTATTCTAAATATGACTATTAATATAATTTTGAATATGAGAACATTGAACATTGAATTATACATAAAATTGAATTAAGCAACGTACTAATATAATCATAAACTTCATTATAATATTAACAATGGAATATTCTGAATGTAATATCACTGGATAATCACTTTTATCATACTGCATCCTTGGGCCAGTAATCGAATCCTTTGATACTGCATATTTTATGATATTTTTAATGAAATGTTTACTCTGTCAAAGCTCTGAATTGCTATGGGAAATGGTAAATGAATGTAAAATCATCCTTATCTTCATATAACATGCGTTAAATATTTATGAGTGATTTTATATTAATAATAATTGGATACCCGGCAGAATGGATATAATTTATGACGCTAAATGAATAATGCGAGCACTTGCAAGCAATTTCGTACCTCAAACTATTCCCAAATTATTTCCATTCTGGTCCGTAATGAATTTTGTTGATATGCAAATGTTTGCTAATACCGAACGGGTGGTGGGTACCTTATATTGGATCTCCATGTTTAAATTAGTAGTTTATTAACGATTCCAAACTTCGAAACTTACTAATGATATTTTTTCTTTGTTTTCTCCTTTGTATAAGCGTATAGCAGGATTCTAATGAAGGAGGTTAAATCTCGTAACAATTTTCAATATGCTTGCAAATTTATATGTATGGTCATAGCCATTTGGTTTCACTGTATTTCCGCCACTATGGATAGCGGCGTAAAGTTTATTTTTCCACTCACTTGTCACATGTAATGATTCTGTGGCGTGTCTCAAACACGCCAACATGATCCGCTAAAGATGGCACTCACTGAAATGCATATTGCACTTATAGTGTCGACGGCACCGTTATATATATTTTGACGCACAGTTGTTGAGTATTTAGCGATGGACACAATTTTGCATGCTTTCTTTAAAAACACAGCACTATTTTCGTTCAGTTAATTTCACTGAGCACAAGATAGGTCCACTTGTGGTACACAATCGTTATTTTTTGGACACGATTGTGTGACGCAAGTACAGCACTTTTAGGAGCACTCAGCACAAATAGCGACGACACAAGGTGAGAGAGCGAGTGCGTGCTACAAACAGGAGGCTTTACTGAACTCACTCAGAGACTTGAGGCTCGAAACGGTCATGTGCAAGCCTTATCACACAAAGAAACATTTCGTGTTAAAAGAGATTTCTCTGGAGCTGGATAAGTCTTTTTTTGGAAATTTTTGGAGTAAATTTAAGCAATACGAAGGCTTATGCATGGCGTATGTCTCCAATAGACAGTCGCACATCAGGTCTCTGAGTCGGTTGTGGTTCAGCCCAACACGCTCCCACGGCACGAGAGCCGCATTTGAATACCAATACCGTCCAACACGACACGCGCGCATGCTTACTATACTCACAACTACTTCTCTACTCAATACTATCTGACTTGTACTATTAGAAGGCAGCGGGTCACATTGACAACGGTCCTGAGGATCCATTCAAAATTTTTCTATTTTTGTTTTAATTTGGCCCACAACAGCGATCCGCAGGATCAGACCCGCAACTTCGCCTGAACCAATCGCTCAGCTCGGTCTAGAAAACGCGCTGTTTCTCTCTATCCTTCCTTCTCTATCTATCTCACTTGCTCTCAAGCTAATACTTCTCGCAGTAGATTCTCTTCTCTCTTCTATACTATCAACCTATCGTCGTGCATGTACACTAGATATTGTGACATACATAATACTCGTCCATATGTATGGTTAAAGGGAACGGGCAAATCGAGGAACGCTACAAGATTCGGCTATCAACTAATTTTTCATACTCTGTAATAGTCGAAGAAATACAAGTCATCGGACAATGACACTGACAACACAGACATCACAATGGACGACACAAGGTACGACACACACAGCAGCAGACGGAGAGCACACACACACCAGAGCAACGAAGCACACAAAGATCGGCGCCGTCGTTAATCAATACATGTGCGTGTGAGTGAATCGACGCCGGAGGATGAAAACAAAAAGTGCCTAGTCTTCTTCTATCCGTAAATGTATTTCACATTAACATAAGGAACGTGTTTTCGAAACGTTGTTACGATAAATTCACGTTTCCATTTTGTTTGCTACACGTTAGTAGAAAAAGGCAATGCACACGAGCGTCCCAAGCGGCTTAACCTGAATGCGCCTCCTAAAGAGCTCAAAATACACGAGGATGTGAAATAAGAGACCCCCATTTGCCGAAGCGTTCTACTCGTAATCTCTCACTTGGTAGTTCCGTTCGCCCTGCAATGTTCGCACAATTTGTCTTAAATGTATTTGAATGCGTTTTTCTCTTTTTTCTCTCGTCACTGACTTTGTATGGGCCGCTGGTAACCCCGTACAGCTATAAAGAGTGAGTATAAATTACTATAGTGCTTGTCTTGATGTGCGTTTGTGCTTGTACGCTTCTATAGTTTGTTCTTCCTAGCACACAATCTAATTCCTACGACAAACTGCAAGCGGGCCTGATGCCTAACGAATATTTTGTATTAATTTTAATTATAGTTAAGTGTGTTTTACTAATTCAAGTTTTACACACGTAGCTTGTTGCCACACTTGCAGTGAGTATAAATGTAGATATGCCGCTTTGGATAACTATAGGTGAACTTACTTAATGTTTTCTCTTGGTAATGCTTAACCTATTTTAGTTTATCTTAACGATGTGGATTGAAAGGTAATGGATTTTTAATTGGTTATGATATGGAAGGGCGTAAATGATATTGTATAGTGTGTGTTGGTATTCAAATGCCCGATCGCGATGCTGAGAGGAATACGAGACCGAGATACTCTATCAGCATGGATGGGGTGAACCGACCGCACATACCTAGCGGTGCAATGCTTTACGAGCGTATGACGCTTCATTCAAAATTAGACCCTAAAACATTATGGCTTTAGGTAGTTTTTAGAAGGCTCCCGTAGATGCTGATAGGGCGTTAGGTCCGAGGCACACTATGTACGGCTCGGGTGATCTAATGTAATGTTCGCATTCCCACAGTACCCGGAGAGCCGCAAGATGTTAAGGTCACCTGCATCAACTCCACTTCTGTCCATGTGACGTGGAAGCCTCCTCAGGAAAAGGAGAAGAATGGGATAATCAGGGGCTACCATGTTCATATACAAGAAGTCAGAGAAGAGGTAAGAACGATCTTACTCACTTATGCAATCATTTTTAATTTTACGACTTTTGCTTTAATACGAGCAGAAATAAAACTCTGCCATTAACAATGTTGATCTTATTTAATGAAATGAAATCTAACAAAAAATTAATATCATTAGAAAGCAGTGGACGACATCAGATCATAATAATAAGGACTTAATCCTCTTTAAAAACTCGCCAATGATCACTCTCTGCAGCTCTCCAAACACAGAACAAAAATATAAGCACTCTTAAATAAATATGACGAGACGTGGGCGCGGGTTCGCGGACTCGAATCCCGCCCAGGTCACTAGTCATCTATGTATTTCTATGATAACATAGAAAAGATAAAGCAGGCTTAAGGTAGTGCCAAGGCGCATGACAGCCGAATTGGGCTGTAGAGGTTCCCCGCGTTTCATATAATTTATGAGTTTGCAAGCAACACGTCTGCAGGACTATGCAGCTAGGTTAACATAGTGAGAGAAATCCACAGACATTTCTTTTTTTATTATAAAAATTTAAAGGCCAATCTTTCACCTGATGGTAAGTCATGACTTGCATACAAGGCTCACTCTAGATTTGAAGATACCTACGTTATAATTTATATAAAAACTCAAGATATACAAACGCTGGCAAAGAATTTCACAATTTAGTCGTGCGTATATTGAATGTGGAATCGAATCTCTGTTAATATATAAATGTGTATCAACCCTAGGGCAAAGGGCTACTAAACGACCCGATGCGCTTCAACGTGATGGACGACGAAACCCTCGAGCTGAACATCACCGGACTGCAGCCGGACACGCGGTACACCGTGCAGGTGGCGGCGCTGACGAGGAAGGGGGACGGAGACCGGAGTACGCCGGTGTCGCTGAAGACGCCCGGCGGTGTGCCAAACAAGCCTACCGTCACCCTCAAGTAAGATAAAAGTAGAATGGAGTAAAATAAACTGTACTAATACAGGATAATAGAAGACAGATTAAGAATTGATTTAGTCATAAATCTAATGATCACTAAATCTTGTATGCATATATGATCCTTGTAACGTGTTCGTAGTACACGCTACAAGGATGTCACTTGAAGAAAATGGAAGTTAAATGAAGAAACAAAATTTATAGATAGTAAATAGATTTTATAAGCCGTATCATACACGGGTTTCATTATCTAAATTAGGCAAGGTTCACCAATACAGGTGTCTTATTTTTGTACTTGTTTTACTGATATAATCTTGGTGGGTGTCTTCTCAACTGAACAGTCGCTAATATTATATAATATGTATATTATTAGGCTGTATGATACGTTTGATTCTTATTGTTTATATAATAGTAGTTTATGCAACTGTCATATAAAGAAGGGTATTAAAACACGAGTGTGAATTTTTTAAACGAGCGAACGCGAGTTTCAAA
>LUGF01053264.1:580693-593605 GCA_001625245.1 Calycopis cecrops
TCTCGCAAATCCTTTGCAAGCTGGCATTGAACCAATGAGAGCGCAGCTGCAGCGCGCGCAGGGCCAATCAGGAGCGAACACGCGCTGTTAGGATTTTGAAATAAGGCTCTCTCACCATTCTCTCTCTCTCTCTCGCTCTCACACAGTGTTATGATGAGATTTTACGATATCAATTTGGATATTATAACATCATGTCAAATTGCTCAAATTGAGTTTTTTGTTGTCTGAGCTATAACAGTAGTTATTATAAGTCAAGTATTGAAAACATAATTAGAATGTTACAACATTAGTGTAGATAAAATACTAAACCTAATCTTTTCCTTTCAGGATTTTAGAAAAAGATCCTATTGTATCTATAGAAATTGAGTGGGCGAAACCCACTCAAACGTATGGGGATTTACAAGGATATAGATTAAGATACGGTATAAAAGGGCATCCATTAGAAGAGATTAATTTTACTGGAACCAAAGTTACCTCGCATAGAATGAATGATTTAGAAAGAGGAGTGCAGTACGAGTTTAGAGTAGCCGGTAGAAACCCAATTGGTGTAGGTCAAGAGACTATTAAATATTGGGCTACACCTGAAGGTGCGCCAAAAGGTCCGCCAGCAAATGTTACACATCATTTCCAGACCCCAGATGTCATCAGTGTGACATGGGAACCACCAGTTAGAGCGGATCGAAGTGGTCAGATAAGAAAATATGATGTCCAGTTTTACAAAAGAGGAGACCAGTCATCTTTGATTGAAAAGACAACGGAGCAAATGAAAGTCGTCTTTACCGGCCTAGAGGAAGATGCATTTTATGTGTTTAAAGTAAGGGCATATACTGACAAAGGTGCAGGTCCATACAGCAAAGATATCACGGCTCACACTGAAAGGGATATCGGTAGGGCACCTATGTCAGTAAAGGCTGTGGCGACCTCAGAATCGGGTGTTGAAGTTTGGTGGGAAACGGTCCCATCCAGAAAGAAAATAATTGGCTACGTCATATTTTACACAATGGCCCCAGTTGAAGATTTGGATGAATGGCAGCAAAAAACTGTGCATGTTACTCACTCTGCTGATTTGGAAAATCTTGAAAAGTTTGCAGAATATGCCATAGCAGTTGCAGCAAAGACTGCTGAAGGTTTAGGAAGGCTATCTGAAAAGGTTACTGTTAAAGTTAGACCAGAAGAAGTGCCTTTGCATCTTAGAGCTCAAGATGTATCCACACATTCCATGACCTTATCGTGGTCACCTCCTTTGAGACTAAACCCAGTTAGTTATAAGATTTCATACAATGCTATCAAAGAATTTGTAGACTCGTTAGGTATGACGCAAACGCAAGAGATTCCGCGGAAAGAAATAATTATCAAACACGATAGAACTTCGCATTCAATAAACGACTTATCTCCCTTCACTACGTATAATGTAAACATAAGTGCAATTCCAAATGATAACTCATACAGACCACCTACGAAAATTACTGTAACTACTCAAATGGCTGCACCGAAGCCAATGGTCAAGCCCGACTTTTATGGAGTGGTTGAAAACGAAATACTCGTAATTCTACCCCAAGCATCCGAGGAATACGGACCTATCTCTCATTATTACCTAGTCGTAGTACCAGATGACAAATCTCATAATCATAAAATTCCTGATCAATTTTTGACAGAAGATCTAATAAAAAATAATGTTCGAACTGACGATGAAAACGCACCATACATTGCAGCTAAATTCTTACAAAGAAATATTTTATACACATTCCACCTAGGAAACGACGAGATGTATGAAGGCTTTCTAAATCGAAAACTAAATCCCAGCAAAAAGTACCGAGTCTTTGTAAGAGCGGTTGTAGATACACCACAGAAACATTTGTACACCTCGAGTCCGTTTTCGGAATACTTGTCACTAGACATGCGCGAAGCACCACCTGGCGAAGAACCTAGCCGTCCTGATCCGAAAGATATTAATGGTGACCCGGAAATAAGGATAGAAGAAAATCGAAAAGAAGCAGGAATGGTTTGGGTGATTGGTCCAATAATTGCGGCATTGATGCTATCTCTGTGCTTAGTGCTTTTGTTCATCGTAAAGAGACGAAGACAACCCTGTAAAACGCCGGATCAAGCAGCTGTTACGAGGCCATTGATGTCGGCAGATATTGGATTTGGAGCACCATCTGACCCAGTTGAAATGCGGCGATTGAACTTCCAAACACCAGCTATGATTTCTCATCCTCCGATCCCAATATCTGAATTGGCTGAACACATTGACAGACTTAAAACTAATGACAATATGAAATTCTCTCAAGAATACGAAAGCATAGAACCAGGTCAACAGTTCACATGGGATCATTCTAATATGGAAGTTAATAAGCCGAAAAATCGTTATGCGAATGTCATTGCATATGATCATAGTCGAGTAATCCTGCAACCGATAGATGGCGTACTCGGAAGTGATTATATTAACGCCAACTACTGCGATGGTTATCGTAAGCATAATGCCTATGTGGCCACACAGGGTCCCCTGCAAGAAACGTTTGCTGATTTCTGGAGAATGTGCTGGGAACTGCGAACGTCCACCATTGTAATGATGACTAAATTGGAAGAGAGGACGAGAATCAAATGTGACCAATACTGGCCCAGTCGTGGCAGCGAGTCGTATGGCATGATGACGGTTTCTATCGCCGAAGTGCAGGAGTTAGCTACGTATTGTATACGGACATTCCAAGTGACAAGAAACGGAGGCGCCGAGCGTCGTGAAATCAAGCAACTGCAGTTCACTGCCTGGCCAGATCATGGTGTTCCTGATCATCCTGCGCCATTTTTACAGTTCCTTCGTCGTGTACGCGCTTTGAACCCACCCGACGCTGGGCCACTCGTGGTTCATTGTTCTGCTGGCGTAGGCCGCACAGGTTGCTTTATTGTTATTGATTCCATGTTAGAAAGAGCGCGCCATGAACGCACGGTGGATATCTACGGCCACGTAACTTGCTTGCGTGCCCAACGCAACTATATGGTGCAGACTGAGGATCAGTATATCTTCATCCACGATGCCTTGCTTGAAGCTGTCATTTGTGGGGACACCGAAGTGCCCGCGCGTAACTTACATCCGCACATACAAAAACTGATGCGGGTGGATACCATCGAGAACATCACCGGTATGGAATTGGAGTTCAAGAAGTTGGCCAACATGAAAGCTGACTCCAGCCGGTTTGTCTCTGCCAGCTTGCCTTGTAACAAACATAAAAACAGACTGGTGCATATCTTGCCATACGAGTCCACTCGTGTCTGTCTGACACCACGAGATGGATCTGATTATATTAACGCCTCTTTCGTCGATGGATATAGATACAGGGCTGCGTATATTGCCACTCAAGGTCCCTTGCCTGATACTACCGACGACTTTTGGCGTATGCTTTGGGAGCATAATTCTACCATCATTGTTATGCTCACGAAGCTAAAAGAAATGGGACGGGTAAGTTATATTTTGTATTAATATGTTTTTTTTATTTTTCGTCATTGTTCTTAATACATTTTTTTTTATTTTAGGAGAAATGTCATCAGTATTGGCCATCTGACCGCTCCGTACGCTATCAATGCTTTGTGGTTGATCCGATTGCCGAATACAACATGCCTCAATACATCTTGAGAGAATTCAAGGTACATAACTCTGTATAAATAACATAATAGCATATAATATATACAGGTACTGGAAATAGTTGATACACCCAACATTAATTAAAATAAAAATATTTTGCTTGTCAAGTAAAAGTTTTATATTATTTGGAAATGACGTCGATTGACAATAAATGAAATTGAAAATTCAGAATGCGACGTAATCACACTAGTACTGTAAGTTTATTGATCTCCTCTCTTCTTTCATGTCGCTCCTTTGAAAGCTCTTTGAAAAGATATTTCTTTATTTCGAAACTCGTTATTCCAAAAATATTTAATAAAATCTCATTCTATTGTAGGCTTTTCTTGATCTACTATAGGCCACGCAAGCCTTTGTCCTAAGCTTGGACAGTACAGTGCTGATGCATTTTGACATCGTCTAAATTAGCCCCCGGTCCGCCAATGACTTTATCTACTAATATACTAATCTTACTTTAATATGATATTCTAATATGATAATAATAAAGTCTAACTGCACTAGCAAAGTATGTACTTTGTGCCCACACTAGAGCACTATTCCCGTACACCTCAAGTTTTCAGTAGTGTGTGAATCACACACATTTTCTTGCATTTGTATGCGTTTATCTCAACATCTCTCTCTCCGAAACGCGTCATAAGTGTGACAATTGTCTGACCCTTTTTTTATAGGAAACTTTCCCCCAAATGTGTCGCCTCACCATCTCTTTTCCCCAAACGGGTCAAAAATGTAGCATCGCACCATCTTCCTCCTCCAAACGCGTCTTAAGTGTGACTTCTCACCATCTCCCTCCCCCAAACGCATTACAATGTGTGGCATCTCATCATCTCTTTCCCCCAGGTGACGGACGCGCGAGACGGCGCGTCCCGGACGGTCCGCCAGTTCCAGTTCATCGACTGGCCGGAGCAGGGCGTACCCAAGAGCGGCGAGGGCTTCATAGACTTCCTCGGCCAAGTGCACAAGACCAAGGAGCAGTTCGGGCAGGATGGACCCATCACGGTGCACTGCAGGTAATATTTGAAAGAATTAATGAATAAAATATAGTGTGATCTAAGAGCGGATCATCACCAGCATCCGGACTTCGTGCAGTTGTTAGGAATTCGAAAAATTCTTATATCACTTTTTGTTCAACCCATTTCATGCGGTGTGTCATCATGTATCAGTCATATGTATAATTTCTATGCGACAGACTGCTCGTTTGCCCCATCATATCATAAAAAGAAAAAATATTTTTAAAATGTCCGATTCGAACCTGTGAATATTCAACGTGTGGTTACGTTGCAGCGCGGGCGTGGGCCGCACTGGCGTGTTCATCACGCTGTCGACGGTGCTCGAGCGCATGCAGTACGAGGGCGTGGTACGCACGCTGCGCACGCAGCGGCCCGCCATGGTGCAGACTGAGGTGAGAAATGTACTATAGTGAGAAGGAATAGAGTTATTAAAAAGAACTCTTGGCTTAGTAGACATGTGTGACTTAGTTATGTCAAGAACTGAAGTGAGGGAAAATGTACTAAAGTAATGGGGAATAGTGAAGAGAATATTTGAACTTTTTAATTAATTAGTAAAAATGTAATAGGGATCGCCCAATGAACATAGAGGCAGCAATTTAGCTGAATGTGACGCTTCCAATTTTTAGTTTTATTGTCTTGCAAAAGAATGACAATGTAATATTGATATTTAATATAGAAATTATATTTTCGTATTGGGTACATTTTAGTTTTTACTAATAAACGTCAAACAAAAATATGAATGTTAAAAGTTCATATTTCAGCCACTAGTTGGCGGGGCAGTCTAGAAACTCGGTCCCTATAGTGCTACAATAAATGAGGTGTACATCACTATTGCATTAGTCACAAGCGAGAGCTGACGTACCGACTCTTAATTATTATTGTCGAGCCCTTGTAGGTTTGATATTCTGGAAACCAGTCGCACGCTAAAGTAAAAATGATATATAAAAAATTAATAATAAAAATTATAACGAATTAATAAAATATAAAAAATTAGCTAACTTAATAAATATTTTGATTAAGACTTGAAAAATTACATTAAGAACTTATACCACATTGGACTGCGTTATTTAAATTACTAGACAAGAAGTCTAGTCTCACGATATTATTAAGTTAAGTATTTGTTAAAGATTTTTTTGGATTTACAGTTTTTAATTATTTTATTTATCTGTCACAGGATCAGTATGAATTCTGCTACCGCGCTGCCTTGGAATACCTCGGCTCATTCGACCACTACGCCAACTGACGATGAGATCTACTGGTGTAAACTGACTGTAAGGAACCCTATCGTGCCATATGCTAACATTGTTGCATTAGATTCTCATTTGCATTTAACTTAAAAAAAAAAACAATTCCACATTTAAAAAAGTATTGTTAAAGAGCGCGTAAATTTCCCCCGTTTTATTTAAACCGCTGTCACTTTGACGTTTGTACGTTCCATATTTAAATGAAGCACGGAAGGGTTCCGGAAAGGTCTACGCAGTTCTAAACATACGACTGATTGTACTTTCATTCACTTGTTGTATACTAAAAGGCTTGACATTTACGAGTGCCTAGGAAAAGTTACTTATGATGTATATCTATGACCACTGTAATCATGATTGTGAAATGAAGGGTAACCTATATATTATTAACCCTAATAGAAACTTATATGCGATTCTAGCTATTTTTAAATTAAGAAATGCTAAGAGGGCGTCGCATTTAATATGAGAGTTTCGGATATCTTATTATGCCATGAAATATTGTTTGCTGAGTACGATTTATTAGGTCACAGTGCTTAGAGACTTATTAACGCGATTGAGATTCAGATCACGTGTATATCATGATGTATAATGTATAAATAGTTATTGCAGCTGTAATTAGGAGTTTATTTTTCATATCGGGTGTTAAATATGTTAGGTAGTGTAAATTGTAACTCGTTTCATATTTGCAATACATAAAAATATTAGACGAATCGGCTGTGTCGTGTGAAAAACTGTCATGTGCGTAGAATGTAATTTTTTGTGTAAATAGCTTTTTTTCTGTTTCTATTATCTATGCCTTTTAATCAGGCGTAGTAGACATTTTTAATTTCTGTAATCTATGTCCAATAATTTGACCCATTTAGTGAACAGGTCTCTGGATTTTTAAATTGTGCATCGTCATTCCGTGATATTTTATTATTTTTTTTAATAGATTAAGTTTTTTTTATAATGTCACTGCCACTTTATATTAAGACGGTGATTCGATGACATATCTATTGTTAGGTAGAGAAATTTTTCTGTCGGTGTGTTGAATGTTAAGGGATAGTTTTAATTCGAATTAAAATTCGTACGATGGAGTTGAAGAAGGTCGGCAATAGACAAGAATTAAACATAAACAAGTTTATTACATGAAAGTATCTAATATTCTAAAAAATAAGCAATTTGCAGCTTGATATAAAATAAATATAAAGTATCTGCAATTTGTCCAATATTTTAAACAAGTGTCACTTTAAAAGTAACGCAAAAGTCCTGTAACCCGTTTCGTCGTGTACTGCTTATTTTGCGTCATTATTTACCCATTTCTTTAACATTACAGTGATACACATCACACTATCTTAAGCTATCTTTAAGTGTAGTAATCCTTTATCTTTTACAGTAACCCTTGCCTAGTATCGATAAGTCTTAGGTTTTCCACTCGTTTTATACAATCTATACCTACTTGTATCTATTTACATAGTAAGTTAAAGTTGAGCTTCTATTATACTAGATATATGACGTCTAATTATTTGGAAATAATCAATAAAAAGTAGAAATATATGAACCTATATCGTAACGAATATAAAGTTTACCCTAGCGTCACAAGAGAAAAAAGTTTTGTCTATGGTCGGCGACGGCGAGAGCCGCCGGCCAAACTGCCAATTGTTCACGTAGGTATTATGATATACGAAAGTTACGTAAATACGAAACATACGTAGAGTTATGGTGAATATTGTTAAAGTGAGGTTATAGTGAAATTTAAATACTCGTTGACGAATCCCATACGTAGGCAGCTTACACAGTAGAATGGGCTTTCTTAACATTTTACTTAAGCTTAGCGCTGACGTACGGCCATCCGTATTTTTACATACATGTTTAGTTTTATACGAGAACCCCATAAGCAGCCGAGATATCGTGGTCATTCAGTGACCAACGTTCCCTCTCCATTTATCAATTTGCCATTTTTACCACGTCATCATTTTTACCTTTTTTTTTAATTTTTTCCATAATCTAGGTATATTTTTATACCCATCACTCTATTTTTTACTTTGTCTATTATTACGACTATTTTCAATTTTAGTACATTTAAGCAATCATAAAATTTGTTTAGGAATTTCGTTGTAAGGTTATAGTTTACAAATTACATTTAACGATTTGGAATGTATAACGCGGCTTAACTAGCAATAACCATTGTTAGAAACTAGGTCCTTATCGCTACATCTCGCCAACTAGAAGGTAATTTCATTATAATTATTATTTGATAATTATTCTTTTAATTTTCTATTATCCTCAAGCGTCTGCTGATTTTTTTTAATATAATGTAATTTACTAACATGTAACCGACAGTATAAAACACCAACATTGCCATGTAGTTCCTTTATTTTTAATTTAATTTAATCTTTGGGGGTACATAAATAAAATGTTGTTAAAATATATTATTAAATGTATTATAATATTCAGAGGCAGAATTAATTAAATATTTTTCCCTCCATTTGTACAGAATATATTAAAAAAAGTCTATAAAATTGCTTTTTAAATCATCGATAAAGTTTTTTTTTATTTATGTACTCTGAAGAACGTTTTGCCATACCGGGTGCTGTTAATTCCAACGTTGAGTACAAAGTGTGTGTTAGCCTAAACAGTTATATTCATTTTTATCCAAAACCTATTTGTTACGTTTATTTTTAAAAGACTGATATTTTTGTATGTGTTCTTAATGTAATCTGTGCATCTTGTTACGTTGTTCTGTATTTAAATATATTTTTTAATGTACTTCAATCATAGACAGCCACTAATTTGAAATAACAATGGACTTATAGGTTTTATTTTATTGACGAAATATTAATGGAATAACGTTTCTTTATTAATGTATGAAATGTATATTTGCTAAATATGGCGGTGTTGCCACAGCTTGAGTTATTGCAAATGGCGGACAGAATGTGGCGGGAAAGTTTGACGGTAATTAGTAGGAATTTGTAGGTGATGTTTGTTTTGTAAAGATCCCGCGCTGCGCCTCGGGACACGGTGGATTCGCAAATTATACATAATGTATATGAAGAAATAAAATATATGTGAGACGAGAGGGACTTGTTATTAAATCTTCACCCATCCTACCTATTGCTATCCTACTGATATTATAAATGCGAAAGTTTGTACAGTTATATGTTTGTAAATCCTTTACTCAAAAACTTCCTTGGTATTCCGATGAACGAATGATTCTCTTAGAATCTATAATAATATTTTACGGATGTAATACCGCGGGACACAGCTAGTAATACAAATGTAAATGGACCAAGAGGGAAGGGGTGACTGAGGTCAATGCATTTACATAACCTATATGGCGACAGTCACGAAAATTTGCCCCCCGCCCCTTAAACTGTATAAAAAATATGAAGATTTTAGTGAGCATCATACTCGGCTACGCGTCAGCTAACCGATGTTTGAGTGTAATTACATTCCTCCGTAACACCAATAATAGCCAACTACGCGCTATTGCTGAAGTTAGCAAAGTTGGAAAACTTTTCTCTAGTTGCTGTGTATAAGGACGTTTTCTAAATATTATCGTGCTATTTTATAGCATTAAGGGAGATAAACGAAGAAGCCATTTAATGACTACATACGTCTATTAACATCCTCAGAATTAATGGATGTGCAGGTACGTGGTCCTCATTTGCCCCAATCACCCAATAGGCTCCCAGCCACTCACAAACCACACGAATGGGGAGGAAAATTTGGCCAATTTGGAAAATTAGATAGTGGCCACAAAATTGTCTTACTAATCAAAATCAAAATGTTTTTATTCAAAATAGAATTTAAAAAATTGGAACGTCAAAAATTACATCTACCACCGGTTCAACCCTAGTCCTGCCCTGAGAAGAACCGGCGAAACAAACTCAGCGGGACCTCATGAATTATTTACCGTGTACAAAAATATTCAATCTCCAGGTATTCCAGCGAATAATTATAGTGTGAAGAATCCAGTGTCCACGGCTGTGTTGATAGTCTGAGCCCAAGACGGACTAGGAATTGGAATTTACTAAAACCTCGACTTGAGGCGAGTTAGCATATGAATGGCCGACCTAAGTCCCGAGCTTATCGCATACGCAGGCCTGGACTTGGCGTGTCACTTGGAATTGATTTATGCATGGAAAACTTGTAAGATTTTGAAGAGGTCGTGCGGCCGAATTGGGCCGGCACGACCCGGGAGGTACCTCTCATCCATGTGATACCGCCGATCGCAGGGCAGACGATAAGGAGAACCACGCAAGTGCATAATAGTTATGTTATCTATGCGGAGGTATGGCTCCGAATACTTAGAGACGAGACGAATCGCGTCAAACGCATAATATGCAATATTAACGCCTATTAACATTACATATACACATTAGCTATAAAAAATACAATAGTTTAATTTAACGCCACCAAAAATTAAAAAAGTGTGTACTTTAAACCACACAACTGAAGTAAGACTTATTGATTTAATACCTACACAAATTCATTACATATGATATTTATTCTTTAAATACAAAAAAAATCACTTAAATCGAATTTGAATGACAACTTGCATGGGCCTCGCCCGATGTGTGATTTTTGTAACGCTCTCGCCAGCTTAATATACTTAATAAAGTAATACTTCTAGTGTTACTTCAAAAACCAAAGAGAAGTTAAAAAGAGACTTAATTATAAATAATATACTATATTAATTTTATACATCGCAAACGTAACAATTCAATAGACGGGAAAAACTCCATGTCCCATATAAAAACACAATTTTCTTATGTTTTCGTACAAATTACGGAAAAGGGAAAACAAAGTTAACGAAGAAATGTGTTATTTTTGTACCTCCTTTGTCCCGGTCCGCGGGTCTCCTTATTTATCAAAGCCGGTGATAGATCGCCAGTTGCCGCGCAAGTCCTGTCTGACCTCTGCCCTGTTGCCTTAGCATTATTGGAACTGTTTTCTATTTTGCTTTTTTATCAATGGAACGGACTTTTATAAAAAGTATCGCAGAGATTAATTGAAGTGAAACATAGCCTACTAGCTGCGCCCCGCGGTTTCACCCGCGTAAATTTCGATCACGTGGAAAATAGAAAATCATCCCCTGGCATTTCATAAGAATTTTTTTCCGGATAAAATCTATCCTATTTGTTAGTCCAAGTATGTATGTATGTCACTAAGCCTGGCGGTTCCGGGTTATTTCGTTAATTAACATCGTTTCGTGTAGTGTGTAAGTAGCCGGTGGCCCATTGAGGAGGGAGGAGAAAGGAGGGCAGCGCATCTGTGTAACCTGTATGCGGATATCTATCGGAGTCAGCAGTAATGAAAATGACTCCGACTACTCCATAGACTATAAAAAACCGTTTTAACATAGAATGTGATTATTCATTACTTCAGAAGTTGACCAAATCGATGGGCGCCTTTAAATCATCGGCTTAGGCCGCCGTGTGCCATATTGGCCAACAAAACTCGCGAAGTAATCCCGCTATAAATAATCTTTTGACGTTTGTCTGTGGTGCGCCATGGATATTACATTTTTGCCACTCGATCGTATTCTATGGAGTAAATATTTTTATACTTGCAAATATCACCAATTTTAGTAATCGTAAAGAATTATTTTAGTAAAACTATTTTAGAATCTTTAACATTTATAAGAGAGTAATCTCTTACTATATATTTTATTTATTTATCATTTTGTTCTCTCGAACAAAATGTCTCTTTTGAGTTTGTGTCACTATATACAATGTAATAGTTACATGCGTGGCAAACTTAATTTGCCACGCATGTAATTGAACAATAAAATAACATCGACTGTTTACCCATGAAACCATATGGGTTCTGCCTGTAACATAGGTACTTCTTGATATTTCTCCCGGTTTTGACCGGCCGCGATCGACTTGAACATGAGATGCGATCGTCTGCTTGATCTTGATCGACCGATTGGCAAACCCTGAAGCTTCGCACAGAAGATACCCATAGGTACACAAGCTAATAATATGTTACATTATATTCTTTCATTTTTTTATTAAAATTGTTATCTATCTTTAATTATCTCTTTTGTGTTTTGTTTAAATAAGTGATAATAATGAAGCAATACTAAAATTACCACTATGTTTAATTTCAGTTGATTAAAAACACTAATTATTATTATATGAAGAGATAACATGAAAATACAGACACGTGTTTCATACTCACTATGAACTTCATTTTATTTAGTGGCGTGCTCCTTTGGAGTACCGGAGCCTGGTATCAGAAGGGGAACCTGACCCCATTGCACGGTTCCGACGTTGTAGTAGAAACTGTTCAGATGCAGCCGAACAGTCTCCAAAGAGAGGTCTGGTCTTTTCACCTAAGCCAGCCTGATGCTGGAGGGATTCAAAAGATAATAATCTACCTAATAAGATAAGTATTAACAATATCCTTGCATTTCTTATTAAATTTTTCTTTTTATTTTCTTTCTTGTGTTTGGTTTAAGTAAATAATTATAATGAAGTAATACTCAAATTAACTATATTTAATTTTGTTACATAAATAATTATTTTATATAAACACTAATTATTATTATATTAAGAGATAATATGAAAATACAGACACATTTCCAACTCAAAACCTCACGATGAACTTAATTTATTCTGTGTCTTTTCAATTAACATCTAGGAAATACTTAAATTATTCATTCGAGGTGCTTGTACGCTATATCCTTTTTAGTGTTGAATAAAAAACAACCATCACGCTTCTTATAAATTAACTCTGACGTCTCTCGCTAGTCGCATCTTGAAAGGGAAATGTGCAATTTGTTGAGCAAATAATTAGACGCCAGAAGTGCGGCACTTGATTCTTAAACGGGAAGTTAACGGTGACACGCGAAATAAAACATAATTTAAAAAACAGTAATGGATATTGCATTGGGGGTCGGGTCGTTGATGTAAATTGAGGTTACCCGGGGATTGTTAGTGGTGAGGGGTGTTTTTTCCAGTTCGGTACTGATGTACTACTAGTACTTCTGTTATATCGGGCTTCGGCCCACCACTCGTTCCCACCGCTGCTACTCCCT
>LUGF01053264.1:600425-612809 GCA_001625245.1 Calycopis cecrops
ATCTATAATATTGTCTATACTTATTTCAAACGACAAAACTTAAAAGGCAGCCCTCGTACTAGTAGGATAGAGCCAGTTATAACTTTCTAAAACCATATATATTCAGAAAGCTAATAGTGTCTTCATTTTTGTCAACCGTCTTAAACAAGCACCAGCCTGAAATCCCAATTAGACGACAGTAACTTGAAGCAAACAGGATGTGGTCTAAAACACCCCTCACCACTAACAACCCCCGGGTAACCTCAATTTACATCAACGACCCGACCCCCAATGCAATATCCATTACTGTTTTTTAAATTATGTTTTATTTCGCGTGACACCGTTAACTTCCCGTTTAAGAATCAAGCGCCGCACTTCTGGCGTCTAATTATTTGCTCAACAAATTGCACATTTCCCTTTCAAGATGCGACTAGCGAGAGACGTCAGAGTTAATTTATAAGAAGCGTGATGGTTGTTTTTTATTCAACACTAAAAAGGATATAGCGTACAAGCACCTCGAATGAATAATTTAAGTATTTCCTAGATGTTAATTGAAAAGAAACAGAATAAATTAAGTTCATCGTGAGGTTTGGAGTTGGAAATGTGTCTGTATTTTCATATTATTTCTTATAAAAATAATAATTAGTGTTTATATAAAATAATTGTTTATGTAACGAAATTAATCATAGTTAATTTGAGTATTGCTTCATTATAATTACTTACTTAAACCAAACACAAGGGAGAAAATAAAAAGAAAATATTTAAAAAAAGAATGATATCTTTTTTTTTGTTGACTCAAGAAATGACATATTTACGTATGATACTTGGGAGCAAATATTCATACGTTAACGCAATATTGACTAAACCACCCTGCTTTCAGCCGATATAATGCGAGGGTCCTGGATAGACCGTAGATCGTAGGCAACAGAATCCTGCCTCCCTCCTCCTCCTCCATCTCCTCCTCCAGCGACAGGCTGGCTTCGGTGAAAAAAACAGCCTTCTCGCCTTGGGGAATGTCCGGCTGCCTCTGTCAGTCCTTACTTCGTCGTCGGAACCCTGCAATGGGGTCCGGTTACCATGACTGACCCCTGGCCGTAGTACTACAATAGAGCACGCCACCAATGCGTCCGAATCGGCCTCGCTAATCGTCTCAATCCACGCCGCCGTCTGCTGAATCAGAGAGACGGGTGGGGGACCCCTCAGTTGAGCTGGCTTAGTCTGACCTCTCCCCTCAAGCCTGTCCAGTATGGATAGCCCTGTCCTTCGTAACCTCGGAGAACACAGATGCACCCACCAAGACAAGACGGCGATAGGATTTTAAGCATGCCTAGCCCCGGCACGGGCCCCTACTCTCCCCGAAAAAGTTGACTTCTGTAGAAATTCACTGACAGTTACGAAGAACGAAGGAATCTTTACAGATTTCAGAAGTCAACTTTTCGCCCGTACTGCTTGACCGGGTGAAATGAGATGGATATGAAATCCAGAAGTTTCCACCATGTTGAACACGCTATATCCCCAGCCGTCAGTCATATACACACAGTCAATGTCAACAGAACACAGCACACTAAATAAATACTAAGTATGATTGCCTGGGGACTATAGATGTCAGACGTAGTGATGTAGTGTTACTTGTCGATACTTTATATTATGCGCTATTTAATTATTTTGATAAAGTAGTAAAACGGTTGTAGATGTGATACGATCGCTCAGAATCCTAATGAAAGAGGCTCCATGTTTAATGTGCCCATGGCTGTACAAGTAATTATATAACGATACTGCCTCGTGGTCTAGTGGTAAGCGTGTTCAACCACAGACGTGAGGTCCCAGGTTCGAATCCCGGGTCGGACCGAAAATTGTTATTGAGATTTTTCAATTTCTAATAACAGTCCGGAGTCAGAAGTTGGCGGTGTTACACCCCCGTGCCTCGGAGAGCACGTTAAGCCGTCGGTCCTGCGCCTGATTACTCACCGATCGTGTCGGGTTACCGTCCCATCGGAATATGAGAATGAGGGAATAGAGAGTGCACTTGTGTTTTCGCGCACACTTGTGCACTATAATATGTCCTGCGCAGATGGCACGTTTATACAGACATTGGCTAGGACGACATTATTTAACGATACTAGCTGCCCTCCGCGGTTTCACCCACATAAATGTCGATCCCGATCGACTCATACCTATCCGATAAGCACACAAAATTTCATGAGATTCGGTTGAGCCGTATTGGAGGAGTGCGGCAACTAACATTGTGACATGAGAGTGATGATGAGTGAGGTGTGTGCAAGATGGTGATGATATCTATGAAACATCCAGTTCCCGTACCAGTCGTTTCGCCAGCCACTGTCGCTTGACCAATCATCCGATCAGTTTACTAAATAGTCGATTATAACGGGTAATCAAATAACGGGTTATTGAACTACTAAGTAGACAAAGCAACATGTCAATTTCCCTGTCCTCTTCAATATAAAAGGAATTATTCCTTTTTAACTTATATTGAAGATTCCAAAAAATAAGGCCCAAAACAAAAGAGTATTTTATACAGCCATAGCATGTTTGTTTAATCTAATTTAAATATCACGAGAAAAACTTAGGAATATGAGTCCCGTTGCTCGTTGTGGCTGCCGGACTCTCACTAACTACACAAAACTCAACCGTCGTCAGTTTACCTACAGTATATGGAGTCCTTCCCTGGTAGTGGAGAAGTACTTAGACGCAATGCATCATAGGCGCTACTTCTCGCATCTAATACAAGATATAATTAAAAGCATATAATTAAAAAATAATTTCTTTTTTTATAGTATAAAGTAGGAGGAGAAACCTAGCCATCGGAGCCTGTTTATGACTACCGACGCTCATAAAAATTAGCGTAGAGGTTATACACAGGCGTTGCCAGTGGCGTTACTGCAGGGTGGCAAGTCGGTAAAATGCCACGGTCAGAGGAAATAATCCCAACTATCGACATTTCTTATTAACATACTAGCTTCCGCCCGCGACTCCGTTCGCGCGGATGTCGGTCTTCGCGTGGATAGATTTATTTTTTTTCTACGTATTTTTCCAGGATAAAAAGTATCCCATTTTATGCCCAGGATAATAAGGTATAATTATACCAGTTTCATCGAAATCGAACCGTTAGTTTTCACGTGATGCCTGAACATACAGACAGACAGACAGACAGACAGACAGACAAAAATTTTTTTAATCGCATATTTGGGTTTGGTATCGATCCAGTAACACCGCCTGCTATTTATTTTTTCAATATTTTCAATGTACAGAATTGACTCTTCTACAGATTCATTATATGTACCTATAGATTTAGTAAAAAAAAAAGCTTCCTTATGTTGGGGGCCCCATCCGATGAATATACCACGGGCCCCGAGCGGTATAGTTACGCCACTGTGCGTTGCCCTCCTTTCTCCCTCCCCCTCCAGAGGTAATGGTAGAGAAAATAAACATGTCGATATACGCAATAATGCACATCCCTATTCTGTCTCGTTCATCTAATTCCGTCATCCATTTTGTAGTTTCATCTGAACTCGTTATTGCGTGAGAAATTCTAATTACATGCTCAGTTGGAAATATTCAAATTAAGCGACAATTATTTGTGCTGGATATAATTTTCAAATGAATTCAGCACTAGATTGAATGTGTGTACATAATATGTATTTACATATATTAGAATGAAAAGATCAGAAATATAATATGAGGAAATCGATCTTTTTCTTGAGTTTCTCTTGTCATTTTCGTTACATGTGTTTAAAAGGCTAAACGATTTTATTACTTTTTTATGGTATAGGGGGTCAAACGAGCAGTCGGAGCTCCTTTCTCCTCCCACATCTATAGGCCACAGGCTACTTACACACCGCACGAAACGCGACAGCACAGCTGTCACTTTTCGGTCTCGTGTAAGCGAGATGTACCTTCCCGGTCGTGCCGGCCCAATTCGGCTGCATGCAAACCTGCAGTGTGGCACTACCTCTTGCTTACTACTGACGCCCTGCTTGCCATCACTCCATCCCCACCAATTGGAGACTGAACAGCTTCACGCTGCACTGGTCTCATGTGGGAGAGGGTCCACTAAGCAACAAAGCTCTATCAACTCTAAAGAAGATTAACTTCATTTTCCCCCGGCTTAATAAACAAGTGGTATATTAAAGAAGCCATTACAAGTAATCCGTATCGTGGCTCTGAAATCGTTTCCGCGGGAGCCTGCATTCGAAATGCAATTGTAACTTGCTGAGCCCTGCTCGCTTTGCGCTCTGCTAAATTAGCTAATACTCCATTCAGATATGAGTCGAGTGCTAATGAAGAAACTCTCTTAAGCTCCAAAATTATAGCTAAACAATTATTGTGTGATTCTATTTTTTTTGTCAGGACTCAGTTTTTTTAGTAGTTACAATCCCTATAATTGCTAGATTTTTGCGCCCTAAAATCTCCACCGTAACGCCTTTGCGAATGAAAATTTTACTATTTTTACTAATTTCAGTCAATTTGCTACTTTTTTGGACATAAATCGTTTCGATCCTACATTTGATCGAATCCCAAACTCTATTTTCATAATTAGCAGGTTCAAATATCCTTAAACAAATGGGACTGTGGAATTGAAGAGACCAATACAGCTTCCATCAATCAATCCACTTGTGTTGTATAGTGCCAAGACCAGGTTCGGGCTCGAAAGGCCGACCGACCTTCAGGACTAGCGCATATAGTTACAATAGCTAATTAAACTATTTTTATCATAACAGGAAACTTTATTCAGTTTAGTTAATCATTAAATTCGATCGTTTTAATCATTTCATTCGTTTTGTATATTTCATTTAATTCAGATCAGCTGCTGGAAAAAATCAGTACCTAGGTACCTACCTACCTAATCTGATGCTTCAATTATGTTGTTGGTAATAAAATAATTATGTCGAATTATAATAGTTGTTCGTATTATCATAACAGGTAACGCGGTACCAACGTCGAAAGAGCAATAAAAAGAAACAAATTAGGTATTCATAATTACTGCACCGATAGCATCTACACCGGCGAGAACCAAATAAAATTATAATAAGACGCGTATCCGAATGTAAATCTTTTTGTTGCCTCGCCCTCGGTATCGGCAAACCCTTGTAACATAAACAATATTTTTTATCAGATTTTAAATTACACAACATTTTATTGTAAGTAATTTATTATTTGTCGCGAATATAAATTGGTATTGCGGTTGCCCTTTGCAGATAAGGCGCATCTAAGTTTTGTAAGTACCAACTCAAAATTACCAGTGTAGGTATGTACTTACCATGTTTTGTTATAATCAATGAAAGCTAGTAACGTTAATTCATTTAATTCGTAAGAAATGAACATCACAAATTACCTATGTAAGTAAAAGTAGGTATTAGTTATTACAAACGAACTAGTTGGTTGGTTTTAATGCACAAAAGTGTTGCATGTACACTTTTGTTTTTTTCTAGCACACTATTATATTGTCACTCTGTATTCAATTATACACATCTAAGATCAAATTTGTTCTTGGATACCGGTTGATAGATAATAACAAAGCCACTTTTATAAAGCTTATAAAGCGACAATGAAAGCGAATCTTGGCTTCAAGTTTAAACCATCCATCAATGATAACAAAAGATGCTTTTGTTATTGGTGTGTTTTAAATAATGTGTCTTTAAAATATAAAAGTAATGAAAGATAAAAAGAATACTTACATAACAATAGAGTTGGATACATTCTAGCGCCTATAATATCCGATACGTTGCTAATCGTAACAACACCTAGCCACCAACGGAGAGCTAGACGCACCTGATGTAATATGCAAATATGCAAAATAAAGCCAAGTTGCATGCATACGCATTTAGACTACTCCACGGGTCAGGTATACTGGACTGGCTAGTCGTGCAACACTTAGGGTCAATTCACACCAAAAGCGCGGCGAAGGGCAGCACAACGGAGCGCAGTTTATGTGTCATATGAATTTCAACTTTATAATAATTACGATAATACTTATTATCTCATGAGAAACTCGAACGAGGCGCGCGGATTCCCGCGAAGTCGCTGGAATACGCGAGAAGTCAATAATAAGTACTATAGTAATGAAAATAAAGTTGAAATTCATATGACACATAAACTGCGCTCCGCTTCGCTGCCCTGCGCCGTGCTTTTGGTGAGAATTGATCCTTACTTACATCTACATCTTTCCTTGAAATGATACTCCCACGTTTCTTTTATTGAGATATTTGAGATTTTGATGATGACTAGATTATCCAATTAACCATTTTTGAAGTAAAACTTATTTACGAGCGTTTGGCTTGTGGAGTAAGCTGGCGTTATAAAATATGTTGATCCAGCAAGGTCGAAAACGGAAAGGAACGGAGTTGTCATTCAAATTGAAAATTCGAATTCGATCCAAGTGAAACTTTTTGTATTTAAAAAGATAAATATAACTATGGTATTGAATGTGTGTTAAATCAATAATTAAGTTATACTTCAGTTGTGTTGTCTTAAGCACACAAATTTTTATTTTATTCTGATTCAATCAAAATACTCAGAATTTTAATTTTTTCATTCATGTTGTGATAACCCGTGTCTCTAGAATTTATGTTACTTACGATAATTGTATCTTTTATTATTTTAATCCCTCATACGAGTTCATGAATACTTTAATGTTTTAATGAACATTAAAGATACATTGGAAGTAGGGTTGCCAGATAACTACTAATTTATTTTCTACCTGGGCAAAATTAAAAAAACGGGACTTTTGGATTATGATCGGGAAAGAAATAATATAAGTACTATTACTATTTCTTACTTAAAGAGATAAGTATTGAATTTTAAATTTTCACCTAAAGGCTGACTAAGTTGCCTATTTTTTTAAACACTTTCTTAGCCAGAATATTTTATCTTTTTTGTGGGTCGGTTATTGAAGCCTAGGAATTACTTCACATTTACCTATACACTACATACACAACTACTTAGTACCAAAATAGGTAGGTAGGTAGGTAGGTGATTCGATGACGAAATTATTGTGGTGGTGGTGGTATTGGTGACACATACGGTACATTTTTGGATAGACACAGAGTTACCAGTCGTGCCGCTGCTATTCGGCTGCAATGCAGCATTTTCAATCAATTAGCGCCATCTATCGGGCTAATGTTTGACTTATTAATTCTTCCTTGCATTTCTAGCTAAGCAGCGTCATCTATCTGGTAACTATAATAAGTTGCAGACGTATGAACGTAAGTTCTGCTACTAGATGGCACTACTTGCCTGAGATTCATGAGTTTCAAATTATTGTTAGTTCAGTAATTGAGACCCTTATAGCTTGCTACCTTTCTCTCGTTTTTTTTTTGGGTTGACAATATTTTTTAGGATTAATCGAATACGTATTTATTTATTTTAAAAGATCTTTTGGTATTTACACCATTACCATCACGTTACATCACTGTATACCTATCACAATTACCAATCAGTTAAGGTATTGATAAAATAAATAACCTAATCTTTAATAATTAAATTCTAAGTCTTAACTAAGAGAGGTTAAAATCATTTTGACATAATGAGATTATAATTAAATTTTGACAGTCCGAGAGATGGCACCTGCGCTCCGGGAAAATCCAGGAATTCCGGGAGAGTTGGCAACCCTAGTGACAACGCATCTACCAAATAGCCTCTATGCGGATGTCTATGGGCGTCGGTAGTCATGAAAATGGCTCCGATATCTCATTTGCCTCCTTATGCTATAAAAAAATAAAAACAGAGATTTAATTGAATTGATTAGATTAGATATTTATTTGAATCACATAATAATTAACATAATCAGCAGTATAAAATAAATTCTTCGCCCGTGGCACGATTCGTAACATAAAATAAAAACTTCTTAGTCAATAAACTTGCATCCAATTACATCACCGCTTCAATACTGGCCTGAAAAATAAAAAAAATATTGCAAATCAGATCATGAATGTTGATTACAAGATACTTCAGTCTCGGTGTAGACATAGTCAGGTGCAAGATAGTGATGCGACTCGAGTCATGTTTTTACTCGAGTCACTCGAGTCAGTTTGTCAAACTTGTACTGGAGTGAAAAAAGATCCTACTCGAGTGAACTTGCACTCGAGTTACCGAGTGAACTCGAGTCACCGAGTGAACTCGGCGCACCGAGTCGACCGATTTTTACTCAAATGACTTTTTTACTCGAGTATAACTCGAGTGACTTTTTTACTCAAATGACTTTGTTACTCGAGTATAACTCGAGTGACTTTTTTACTCGAATATAACTCGAGTGAGGGAACAATCTTACTCGAGTGACTCGAGTCGCAAATTCCTACTCGAGTCGCATCACTAGTGCAAGATGGTATTTATTTATTTATTTATTTAATAATTTATGTACATGGAAACTTATATACTAACAGAGATATATTACAGGCAAGTACAAAGGTACAGCTTATTCCATACAGGAATCTCTTCCAGCAGACCTGATAAACGGTAACGTTTGTAAAGTTCAGGCCATATTTGGGTGTACATAAAAAACAACTTATACCTAACAAAGTATAATGCATACATATAATTCATAATTCAAATATATGTTATATGGTAATGTGTTACAAGTTAAAATGTAAGAATGTAGCACTCCGTTCTTTCGTACTATTCCATTAGGAAACTCGCGTATGATGTGTTGTTGTATTTATAATTTTACTGACAAGATGACGTAGTGACTTGGTTGGACTATGAATGTGTTTTATTGTCTCTAAACAATTTCCATGCATTTTCTCCTAACTAAGGGAAAGCGAGGAGTCCATTTTTACATCCATCTCCGAGGTGCACATGAGAATCACCTAGCCTCCCCATTAATTGTTTTAATCCACGTAGATCTACAAGACTCGTCTTTGCAGAAAAAATTGTTAACACTTATTTCTTAATTTCTATTAATTGAATGTCAAAAATTACTAGCTTTACTTGATAGTTAAAGTGCTATCCTCTATTTGTCGTGCACATCACTATACTATCAGTAACAAGTTATTAAAAGAGATTTACTCACTTCTTCTGAAAGCCGAACTTGCTCAACAAGGTTGGCTGGTTGGCAGGCAGCGAGGCTGTCCTCTTCAGACCGGACACCCGGCAGCCTCTAGCGGTGTTACTCTTACTCTTAAAACTATCCAACGATGTTTGACTGAGTATCTTTGGTGGTGACACAGTAGTAGTCTAGAATAGAAAGAGATAAATCTATTGTTAGAAACACAAAATAAATAAATTATTTAACTAGCAAAAAATAGAAACAAGTTATGTGAAAAATTCATTATTCCATCATAATCATTTGGAATCCAATTTATATTTAGCTTATCAAGGGGGTAAGTATAAGAATCTCAGTGCAAATGAACTGTCAGAAATTAAAGCCATTGAATTACAGGTATAGTTCCGAGAAGGGTTTCATCACACAATGCGATATCAGTATTGTGTAAGAAGAATTTACTTTACTTGTAATTATTAGACTCATAACTGTTCAACCAGAGGATATGCATTGTCCTTTTCTGCATTTGACCACAATCTTACAGACGCACTTTATAACATAGCCGGTTAAAGTGAGGATTATGTGAGCGAAAGAAAAAAGGTACCAAAGCCAACATTGGGAAAAAATACTAAGAAAAGCATCCAGCCATAGAAATACTTATCGCAGTGTTTAATCAATAATGGAAAGACTCCAAAACTTTACCTGAGTTTTAAAAATACTAGGCACATACACATCTTCAGGAATACTATTTTCAGCAATGGACTCCTCACTAAACCCAGTATCCGTGGTCAACTGTGATTCACTTTTCTTCTTAAACGGATTCCGTCCTCTCGGACTGGGTTCTAGGATTGGACTCTTTTGACACTTCACCGGACTCGTATATGGTGAGTTCTCTTTTTGACTGCTGCTGCCCTCAGATTCGAAACATCCTGTGTCCACATTGAAACATTCATTTAGCAGCTCAGGCCTGCCCCTCGGACTCGGTTCTAGGATTTGACTCTTTTCACACTTCAGCGGACTTGTATGTTGTGAGATCTCTTTTTCACTGCTACTACCATCATATTCGACACACTCCGTGTCCACATTGAAACATTCATTTAAACGCTCACTCACTATTTTAATAATATTTTTCGGTGCATCCGTATCATGTGACATAACCATATTGTCATTATTATTAAAGAATTTACTCTCTATGACATTCTCATCTAATACTGTTCTTGGGAACCGACTGAGTTTCTTCATAATAGAATATGTGTTATTTTTGAGTAATTTTTTGTATGAACGCTCTCTGTTTTCTAGAATCGGTGACTTTTGTTTTGAATCTAAGTTTTTCGATATATCTTCCTCGATAGATGCAATGTTATGTTCGTTTTTACTGTCAATATATACCTGGCTGTCATTGTCCATTTTTTGTTTCTTGTTTGCTGGCTCATTACTTGAGCAGTACATTTTACTTAAAGATTCTATTGTTAGGCTGAAATAATAATATGAATTAGAATTAAAGTTTAAATACATAACAGTAAAAAGATTGAGTTTAACATATTGTTGTTGCGACTGTATGACTCTAAAGCTGTGAAACTTGCTGCATAATATATATTATTTATTCACTTTGGTTACATTTCAGATGTTTTTGTGGAAACTGATCTATCCAATTAAATTAATTTAATAAATTGAAAGGGATTGAAGGAAATTAACATTAAAAAATTCAACACTAAAAAATATATATTTCAAATTTCCCATTCAAATCGAATAGCATATGCTTCTCTTATTTTTTGTAACACACTTTTCACGAAATCACTCAAAAAATAAAGTGCACAATTGCAATTATTTTTCAAACTTCTAATTTGAATTTTAAAATTGCTATTATGTAGCAGCTCACACACTCCGTAAGTTTGGTTCTTGCAGATTAGTATAATAAGTGCAAAATACCTTTGGTCTTGCGTTTCAGCTACATATTTACTCGGTAGTACAACCACTTTCTTCCTAACCCTAGTCTGTGGGATGGCTATGATGGGCTCGGGCCTGGTCACTTTCTTCTTCCACGGACAGTCCTCTGTCAGGAGCGAGTCGTAGCCCTCGCTCCAAATACTGAGGTGGGTGGACACACTTGGCTCGTTCCAGTTAGAGGTCTTTATGTGGGTATCCTGAAATTAGTAAATTCATAATTCATAAGTATAGTAGTGTAGTAATTGTTATATAACAAAACTAGATAATTTGTGCGACTAAGGTCAACTACACACAATATGTTAAAATAAATGAAGCCAATTTTTATTGTTGAAAATATTGAAGAATTTGCTATGAACTGATAAAACTAACACCGCTGCTACTTACACAGCGCACGGAACGCGACTGGCGTAAAGCTGCGCTATCTGTCACTTTATGCTTGTATCGTGTAAGCGAGAGGTACCTCCCCGTACGAGCCGGCCTAATTCACCTGCATGCAGTGATCGCAGCGTATCGCTACCTCTACGAAATGGTCTTACGAAATTGAGCTCTTGCTGTTGCTATTTAGATCAGAATACTAACCTGGCCCTGGTCCCTATTGTCCGGGTCCCAGTGGTCCAACCTCTTGAGCGTGAAGGGGTCCAAGTTACCCAACGCCAGCTGATACGCAGTGTCCGCCTGCAGAAGCTCGCCCGCGTTCACGCACAACACACTCTCTACATCTGGAAAGTCACGGAGTTGAATTAGGCGAGCGAGGCGAGCCCACACTGTCCCACTGCCAGTACGTTTTTGTGGTACACTTTACAGAAAAACTATAAGACCTTTGGGTTTGGGCTTAATTAATAATATTATATATACTATATATTATACTAATATTATATATACTATATATTATACTAATATTATAAATGCCAAAGTTTGTTTGTTTGTTACTCCTTTACGCAAAAACTGCTGAACCGATTTTTACGAAATTTGTTATTTGTCAAACACATGAGAGTAACTTGGATTAACGCATAGGATTTTTAATCCCATGGATGCCATGGGATGATTTTCTATTTTCCACGGTATCTAAATTTACGCGTGTACAGGACCAAAAGTGGACGTCTTTTGCCTGCTAATTATGATGATGATTATGATCATTCCTCTATAATTAATCATCATGTTAAATGCTTTTACATATTATATATGTGTATATATTATGTATGTATATGTGTATAAATAGATATGATGTGTAATATTACATCGGATATTTATTAGTATATTCACTTCTTATAATTATATAGCAGGGGGTTCGGGCCCCCCAGTCAAGATAGCTCATAGAGCTCTTCAAGCTCATGACCCGTGTCGGTCACTTTTTAGCTGCCGCGTGCGAGCTGCTCCCCTCCGTTAAAGGTGGGGAGCTGAGGACACCCGCTGTCCTCGGCCATGATAATAATAGTTTACCTATTAATTCGCAATAAGTCCGG
>LUGF01053264.1:621065-643886 GCA_001625245.1 Calycopis cecrops
AAGAATAAATAAGAATAAGAATTATTTATTTGCAATACACATAATTTACATGAAATGGAAAAAGAGATTAACCAGTGCATAAGACATGTACATAATCTTATGTGTGCCACAAATTGGTTCCAACTCAGTATGTTGCTGTAAAAAAAATATAAATAAGCGTACTATACTTATTTTAAAATTTGAAACTTATTAATACTTATTTTTTTAATAAATAATTTTGCAATTATTATCGATTTAGCTAAAGCGCCATCTGTAGCTCGATTGGGTACTGCGTGCTTATAAGTTTACGCGACTAGAAAAAGCGATGGCGCTGCGAAAAATTGTCACCTATAGTATAGTATGACACTGTCTCCCCCCTGCCCCTAACACACAAATAGGACACCCCAAAGGCCATGAAGATTTGATTCTAGGCTATTCTAATTATGGCTACGAAACGAAACTAATGAAACCCAAGGCGAAAAAGCCTGTTACAATACACACATGAATACAAAATGTCAATTATGAACACATTTTTCAAGAAGAAAGCATCACGAAAATGGACCTGGGTATCCCCCAACCATAATATTAGAAATGAAATTGATTTTATACTATCCACAAATCCTAAAGCAATAACAAACATTAAACAAAATCGATTTCCCTTCAGACCGCAGGATGGTAAGATGCAGTTTTAAACTAGATGCTCCCAAAATCTGTAGAAAAACATTTCAATTAAACAAAAACTCTCTAAAATCCGAAGAAGAAAGACATGCTTTCTTTGAGAACCTGAAAGAGAAGTCCACAAAACTATATGAATTTTTTATACAAGAAACAAACAACGCAAAAATTCTCTATGACCAATTCGAAAAGGTAACATCAAGGATAGTCTAAAACAATCAAACAATACAAAAAATTGAAGAGCAAGTAATAGATTACATAGATGAATATATTTAGTTAGAAAATTAGTTTCTATCAAACCTGATAGCAATGAATATGAGATCAACCGAAGGATCAACATGACGTGGAAAAAATACTGGTCACATAAGGAAATTCTATAAGGAAAATATAGCCTAACAATAAAAAGACCATGATGGACTCATGTATCCTTCCTACTCTATATATGCATGCCAAACTTGGGTTTTTACTAAAAAAATAAGAAAGATCATAGCATGCCAGCATGCCATGGAGAGAAGCATCCTGAGACTAAGGCTAATAGACAAAATAAAAAACTTAAAAATGTTAATCTTTAAAAACTTTAATCATGAATGCTTTACAACAAGGCAGGCCATATAGCTAGGCAAGATAAAAGGTGGACAAAGATAACCACGGACTGGAGAGGTCTTGCAGGCAACGTTGGAAGGCCAAGGAAAAGCTGGGCTAACGATATAGCCAAGGTAGCTGGAAAGGACAGGATGTTAACCGCATAAAACAAGGAAGAGTGAAAAATGATGGGGGAGGCATTTACCCTAAAGGTGCTGATAGACTTGAGCATTCATTTGTAGCAGAACATAGAGCATTCGCCGTTTTTATATTTGTCGAACTGAACCACGAGCCAAGCCAAGCATATAGTCAAATATAGCTATGAACATTTTCACGAGCATTCTAGTGACGGGGAACGGGGACGCGGAACTATGACCGAAGCTTGGCTCGGTAAAAAACTTGAAGCAATGCTCGCTAGAATGCTCTCGTTTATTTTTCTGTATGTAACATTCGCATGAATGCACATTACATGTGAATGCTCAAGTTTATCAGCACCATAAGAGTAAACATTCTATAATTTAATTCTTAAGTATAACAAACTGAAATGTATTAATATAAGGATGTTAATAAAGCTTTAATAATAATAGTAATTAATAATAAAAGTTAAAAACTTACGCTACAACAGACACAACAACTTCAGCCACACAAAACACAAATACGCAATACAAAGAAAAAAATTATAGCAATAAAAACACTTGTGGATCTCACTCAACTCGAAAGCAACGTCCATTATATTAATCAGAGGCTTAATTTCTTCTTAATTCACTTCACTTTTTCATAATAACCCGGTAAATATGTACTCACAGACCAGTCTCTATGAGATTATAATGAATTATTAAATTATATTTGTGAAAAATTAAATTATATTTAACTCTCTAAATAATGTTAGTACAACAATAGTAAAACACGTGATGTGTAATATACTTACTCTCTTCTTTTTGATTCTGTTAAAGCTTTCGCAGGAAGGTGTCGTCCATCAAACACAAGTATTGGTTTTATATTCCTTGATAATAACATTGTAACATATTTCAAACAATATTTAACATATCTAAAACAAAAAGTAACTGTTTTTACATGGAATAAAAGATTTTTGAGAAGATTAAAAAATGCAGATGTACATCAAGGAGATATTACCGCATATAAAACTTACATGTCAGTATCCTCGCCACGAACAAGTTTGTCTGCACAAGCAAATGCACCTTTATGCAGCCAACAATACGTATCTATTGCCACGGTACATCCACTAAATTCACTAATATTAGCCCTCCTAGAAGCTTTCTCAAGAAATGGTATTAAGCCCGTTATACCCATTTTATATGTTAATAATCTGAATGGTATATCCTATTTATATATAACAATTAAAGCTTCTTTATGATATTATCTTATAACGTAGAAAATATTGATTGCCAACATTTTGTCAATCTAAATTAATTATTTTCGAATGCCCAGCCGCCTACATTGCAAAAACAGAAGTCAGAACAATTTCCAAACAGATGATTGTCAAAGTCAAAAATCAATATTCCCGCCTATTTTCTTTTTTAAAATATTCATTGGATACAAATATTTTTAGACGGCGAGTCATATTTCATTTGAAAAGGAACGATTATCATAATATAAAATTGCAGACTTCAGATTATTGGTTATAAATAGAGAGACATTAAAATATTTGAACATAAAAAATCTTAAAAAATTATGAGCTTATTACTCTCGTTTGAGTCTTGTTCTTGGAAAAACAAAATAATGAAGGTAGTTGGAAAATAAAGTAAAAAAAAACATAATGTGATGATAATTTACATATTTCGACCTCTTTATTTTATTTCATAATTATAAAATTAGAGACAGGTCGCAGTGTATACAGAAAGTTTCATATATGGTTGAAATTACTTAAAATGAAATTTAGTGCGCGTGCAATTTCGACGGCTGCCGCGTTTGCCGTAACTTGTTTCGTGTCCGCGGCTGCTTATTATTATAAAAGTAGAATCACTGAGCTCAATGAAGTAATGGTATTTTGTAAATTACAGTATAACGCATACAATTACTTTGATAAATTAATGAGCTTCATAGAAAATTCGAAAAGATGTGTTAATGTATGTATGCCTGGTATTCACAATCCAGCAATTCAAGGCAAATTGGTTTATTTAATCCAAAAGAAAAAAATTAACGTTCGTATTGTAATTGATCGTACAGGATTTAATGAATCGACGGAATTTTTTATTAAGGAGCTCGTTGAAGCTGGTAATTTTTTATCTATTATTAACATTGTTTTATCAAATAACTTAACTAGTTGATTCGAATAAATTAATTAATTTGAGCATTTCCATAGTGTGTTTATCATCAACAATCCGTCACGCCTGCTTTTGAACATAGCTTTATATATTTATATAAGCTATGCTATAAAATTTTGATTGACGAGAGACATATTTAGGTAGCACCCACACAAAAGACGATGGTCTTTTGTGTGGGTAAATTTTGATTGACCCATTACAATCATAAAGCACTAATCAGGAAATATTTGAAAATTAATTTACTGCTACAGCAGGATACTTTTGCAATTGTTTCTTACAAATGGACGCTCCAGGTTCTGGTTTCTAGTCTCCATCAAGTCTAAGTCACTGGGAAATACACTCTAGGTTTTCTTGATACACAGAGAAACAACAAATTGATAGACATTGATTGAATTCAGTGACATATAGAAACAGACTTTCGAAAATAAATTATGGTATATTATTAATTCTAATGCTTTGTGCAAGGGCTGCTACAAGCCGCTATCTATATTACTGGAAATTATTGATGACACCTATATTATAAAAATGTAGGCTAATATAATTCAATTATATTTTAGGTGCTGAAATAAAATACAAAATTGGTGAGCCAGGCTTTTCAATGCAACACAAATTTTGCTTAGTTGATGATGAAATTCTCTTGACGGGAACCCTGAACTGGGGTGATGACCGTTCGTTCGACCACTGGAACTATGTATACATCACTAATAAGGAGCAGCTTGTTGATCCGGTCAAATGTGAATTCTATAAAATTTGGAATAATGCAACTGATATACAAAATGCATGTGACAACTCTGACTGTGATTCTGATGTTAACGAAAACTCAGATGATGTATCCGAATCTCTAAATGATAGCACAGCAACTAACATTTTAAAAGATGAAAATCAATCAACATCTGATCAACTCGACCTGTAAATACACAAGACTCAAGAGATCAATCCTAAGTCTAATATTGTTTTAATAATGTTTAAAAAAACCTATTTATGATAATAAATCAATCAATTTGTATTTTGATGATGTAAATACTTTACATTTTTAGACTAAGTAAATTAAAATTAAGTATCTTACTTCTTTGATTATTTGAATATTATCTGCAAAATTATTTTATAATGTTAATTAAATTATTTATGCCCCGTGATTAATATTAACGAAAATATTTAAATTTTAAATACCTTTTATTATGAGACAAATTTAAAAGTTTCTAAATGAAAAAATATATTTTTTACACTTATAATAATTTATTTAATATGATGTTTACAATGTTATAAAGATAAATTTTAAATGTATATCTCAAATAATATTTTATAGCAGGGCTAATATTTTCTGTATTTTATTTCTTTGCATTGAAACTACTTTTGAAATACAAAGTGTTTCTAATACTTCAATTTCTACCCCATTTTTCTATCTTATCTTTTATTTCTCTTTTTTTTGTACATCTAAAATGTGTTATCTTTTTATTATTTAAAGTGCTTTATGTTAAGTATTGTGTATAATGTATTCAGATATAATAATTGTAAAAGAGATGATGTTTTAATATAAATTTAGAAGAAATAAAACAATTTTTGGATATAATTGGTTTATTTACTATAAAGAAATTCCTTATAATCAATAAGCTAATTTTCATCTAGGAACCTAAAGCTTACTTACATCATTTAATTTTGAAACTTTTAATGTAAACAAGCATATTTATTGAACAAAACAAAAGACTCAACTGCATGCAATCATATTATATTTTTATTACTTCAAAAAATAGCCAACAAGTAATTTACAAGCTAAACAGTCCCATTCTATGTAATCCATGAAGTCAATAAGGCAAAGTAGCACGACAATGAGAAAAAGCCTACTTACGTACATATGAAAAGTAACATAGCAGTTAGGTGAAAACGAAATATCCTATATCTATATTATGTTCTTAAAAATACATTATAAATAAATAGTACTACCATGAGAAAACTTGATACTTTATTATTAATGCCACCACAGAGGTTATATTAAGTTCACTATTTAAGTAAGCAGCCAAATCTGTAGCTGCTGTGGCATTAATATGTGAGTACCAAGAACTTACAAAAAATTAAATATATTAAACCTTATTCTACTCTCCACCCCTCATGGCCTTATACTTAGATATTTCGTGGGGAAATGTCTTAGAAAGCTCAGACAGTAAATGGCTTTTAAATCTTCTGTACGAATCAATTTTTCCTTTCACCTCTTCATTTTTAGCAAGAGCCTTGTCTATGCAATCTTTAGTATAAAGTTGCGGGTTTCGTCCTTGATCAATGTACCTGAAAAATGATAATTGATTTTATCAATATGTGTGTATGGATTTATTGAAGTAGGGCATTCTATAGAGTAGCAGAGAGTGCTCTCTACCAACCCTTTTAGGTGTGAAGACGTTGTTTTCACTTTTAACAATTATTAGGTACCTATTTTTCATATAATACTGACATAATGTGAAGACTATGTTGTAGTAATTTTGATTTGTTCATAGGCAGAAGCTAGTTTTTTATAGTTTGGATACTATTGGATGTAGATAACAACAAAAAGCCTTACTATTTGTTGCCTCACTCCAGAAATTTCTCATAGATAGATCAAGATACATTTGGTTTTATTACAGAAACAGAAAAACTTGTTACTTAGGATCAATACTATGTTAGATTCAGCGGTGAAACTTACTCAAAAACTTCTGTTGGCACATGAATATCTTGAACTTGTGACTTTAATTTGTCTACTTCTTGAAGCCCAGTTACCAAAGACTGTCTGTAAAAGAACATGAGCAGTTTTTAATGTTAGTCACCATAATTATTACTATGAAATGTTACACATGAATATACCTAAAGAGCATGCTATACAAAACACCTTCATTTATAGCTATTCATACATATTAAATGTAATATAAGTGTACTGTGTAGCTACACATACTATTTAAGAAAGAAATGCTGAATTATTTAGAAAGAGTAAAGATAAATGAATGTAGAAATCTTACATTTTTTGATTAAGGACACTTTGCCCCTGTGGTTGAAAGTCGCTTACAATTATACGTATCTGCCTAACGTTCTCTATAAACATCTCCAGCTGTGTTTCAAGGTTTTCAAGAGGTGTAGACATGATTAGACGAAAATCGATTGCGGTTTAAACTGTTAGTAAAAAAGATTAGTATAATATAAACAATCTATATGTGTTACACAGAAAACAAAGATTCAGAACAAGAGTTGAAAGCTAATCAGGCAGAATCAAGAATTTATAATTCAATGCGTAGGTAACAAGTTCCTGTAGTATTATAGTACTCTTTGGTAACAAGTCACAATAAATCAGTGCTTTGACAATTAATTGGCCTGGGACCTGTCACCTGGGTAGACATTGACAGTCTCATAGATTATTCACATAAACAGAGAGGCAAACAACATTTTCATCTTCTTTTATAAATACATGGGAAACGTGACATTTTATTCTACAGCTACAGCTAAGTGTGCAGAGAAAAAAAATGCAAAAAAATCGTTGTTTTTTTTTCATATAAAATATGAAGTGTAAGTGTAAGTGTAATAGTAAACAAGAAGATAAAGGATATCGAATCCTTTATCTTCTTGTTTACTATTATTAGATATAAGATTCAAGTTTCATAATATGTATATAAAAATCATTTAAAATGCAAATGTCACCTGTGCATTTTAGAAGTATTGACGTACCAAAACAAAATATTATGTAGCGTGAGTTTTGGTAATTCTTAAAAATACAGTTACTTTTTGATATAATCTTCATTATTTTATTAGCAGCAATACAAATGCTAATTCATTGTAACAATACTTTTTATTACACATTCTGTTGTGATAACAGAAATGACTCGAGATAACGGAAATGATTATAATTAATGTATTTATAATATATGTGTCGTTAATGCTCCAAACAATAGATATTTTAAATGAAGAACAACAAATTAATGTTATTTTTTTTTGTTTCCCATATACAAAGTTTTATGTTATATCTTCTGTATAAATAAATTTTGATAACAGAAGTGATTGTGTGATCACACAATCAAATACTTAGGTAATATTTTTTGCTGCAGAAGAAAGAAAAATAAAGAAAAACGCAAAATTCGTAAAGAACAAGTAAGGGGACGGCACCGATAAAAGGCAAGACAAAAAGATATAAGAACAAGAAGAACAGAAAAAGAAGAGGAATTTGTAAAAAGTATTTCTGAATTGACACAGTAAACTAAAAAAAGTATACTAAGAAGTAAGTCGAAACTTCTATTAAATATTTTCAGATTTCTTCATTCTTCAACATTCTTCAGATGATAGCTTTAAAAAGAGATTTAAGGAAGAAACATTTTATAAATGCAGTGATTAATCACAAAAAAGTTGGACAAAAAAAGCGCAAAGAAACGTTGCATACGGATCGAGTCATCAAGCTCTTCTAATGATAAATTTAAATTGTTTATGATGATGCCAAAAATGACCTGTGCCCGGCTTACCCGCGAAAGTGTCGATCTGGTAGAAATATCGAGATGAAAAATAGATATTGGCCGATTCTCAGACGTATCAGGCACACAAAATTTCATGAAAATCGGTTACGGTATCGGAGGAATATGGTAACTAACATGTGACACGAGAATTTTACTGAGATTATTATGCTTTCTTGAGTTTAAAATTTTAAATCGTGAGTTGTCTTTTTTACATAATGAATGTAGAGAAACCAAATAGAAGTTTTATTATCGTTTATTTCTTTGACATAGTAAAAGTGACGTCATTTCAGTGATATATATCATACTAATATTATAAATGCGAAAGTTTGTATGTTTCTTTGTTACTCCTTCACGGAAAAACTGCTGAACCAATTTTCATGAAATTTGTTATACATATAGAGTATAACTTGGATTAACACATAGGAAAGTTTTTATCCAGAAAAAATGTTTCAATGGGATGCCATGAGCTTATTACTATATGATCTAAGGCCATGAGTGATTATGCTAGCTTGTTTGTGCATATGATATGACATAATATGTCAACATGTCATTGTCTTTTGCTTAGTGTTTTGCTAGCACTTAATTTCCAAAATGATAGCATAGAGAGAGACACGGAGAGGCATAGAGACTCTATGTTCCGTGCACGGTCCCTATTGAAAAAATGGCAAAGTACCTACGTATTTAACTAAACAAAAAATTTTAACTATCTGTGGTTCGCAGTATAAGTGAGTGTATGGTTGATGCGTAGACAGAGAATCCGTATCCGTGTATTCTCTGTCTACGAGTTGATGGTTTGTGGGCAGTGGCCTTAGATCATTTAGTAAATGATCTAAGGCAGTGGCCAATACCTTTGTAAGTTTGTAGTATATTACTTTGCTCTGTGCCAATACCATTAAAAAAATGGGTGTCAATGTCAAATTATGAAAATAGAATTTTTGTAGGCGCACCGGCTAAATTATAGAATAAAGAAATAAAGACTAAAGAATTATGTTAAATATTATGTATTACTGAATAGGAAGAAATTTAAATTTTAAAAACAAAGTACAAACAAGTACCACAAAATCAGATTGTATATTATTATGCTGTATACTTGTTTTGAATATCTTGATTTCGATGCAGTGGCGAATACAAAGTTATATTTTATTATAGGGCTAAGAATCGAGTCTCTTTTGGTTTTATTTTTCTTAATAATGAGCAAATAGATAATGAGTAATAGAGTTTGTTCAATATTAAGTAATTCATGCCAAAGTTTGATGGCTTCCTTTTGCGATGAACTAATAGATTTTCAAGTATATTCGTTGCGTAGGCAATACATTGTCAATTAGACAAATAGTTTACGTAATGAGTCAACAGAAATGTATACAATAATATTAAAATGGTGCAACCAAGCAAAAGTGATGAATTTAATGTAGGTTTAGTTCAAAGTGCGATCGCAGGTGGGTTTTCGGGCGGAGTAACCAGGGCGATAGCCCAACCTTTAGATATATTAAAAATAAGATTTCAATTGCAAGTAGAACCAATTCAAATAGGATCAAAGTATTCTTCGATCTTTCAAGCATTTACTACTATAATAAAAGAGGAAGGATTATTCGCTTTGTGGAGTGGTCACATACCGGCACAGTTATTATCAGTAACTTATGGGCTCGTACAATTTTCTGTTTATGAGAAATTAACACAGTATTTCCTGCAGACTGATCGTCAATTTTATCAAAGTAATAAGCACTTAATAAACTTTTCAAATGGAGCTGTAGCAGCTAGTATCGCCACAATAGTTTCCTTCCCATTTGACACAGTGAGGACGAGGTTGATCGCAGAGCAAAAGACACAAAGAGCCTACAAGGGATTTACAAATGCAGTGTCTGTTATTTTTAGAACAGAAGGTGCAGCTGCTTTCTTTAAAGGTTTAATACCAACAATTGCTCAAATTGGACCGTATTCGGGATTACAATTTGCTGTGTATAAGTGTCTCACTGAAAATATTTTTCCTAATATCCCTATCTTACAAAGACATGAATCTAATTTGTACAAACATTCATCACTATTTGCTAATATATTAGCTGGAGGTATATCTGGTATGGTGGCGAAAACCATAGTATATCCTTTCGATGTTGTCAAAAAACGGTTGCAAATTCAAGGTTTTCAACAACATAGGCATTTTTTTGGAAAACAAATGTATTGTAATGGTCTTATGAATTGTATAAAATTAATAATCGCAGATGAAGGAGTTTTAGCTCTGTACAAAGGCTATGGGGCTAGTATTTTAAAAGCAATGTTTGTCTCAGCATTGCATTTTGCAATATACGATGAAATAAAAACCATGTTGTTATCAATTAAATATACATAATGATGTTACATTTGATCTGATATTAGTAAATGTGTCTACGATTCTGAGATAATTGAAAAATCTAAAGAATTGCATGTTTAGAAAAAGATCAAAATCATGTGATTAGTCAGACAGTTGAGATAAAGCTGACACATAGAAGATAAATGAAGTGTAATAAACCTGAAATTAAGATTATAAATGAGGTTGAAGATGTTAAGAAACAAAACTACATTAATGGAGATGAGTAGAAATAAAATCTAATAGAAAGATTTACACTGAAAGTATCTTTGAGTAGTGAGAATATAGTGTACATGTCAATTTGGTACTTATTCGGACATGCAAAGATAGTAAATGAAATCCATACACTGTAATATAAGAAGGTAAAAAAAAGGTTTATAAATTCATAAAAATGTATATTTTAAGTATTTTATTTGTGATAAATCAATTAAAATTTTATAATTTGATTTTAGTGAAACAATGGCATAATTATCTTAATGGTAGTTCCAGACCTAGATGTGAGGCAAAAGTTTACACATGTAATTTTGAAGATTTACTGTGTGTAATTTAGCTGGGCTAAATACTCTAGTGTCCATTTAATCGAAATGCCCAGCTGCAAAATACTGCTCTTGTCAAAATATGATTGCCATCAATGTGCATGGTTGGGGAAGAACTAATGGAAATCTAAATTGTCTTTTTTTACTTCGTTTTTCAGCTCTTGTTATGTGTTTGTAGCAATATACACCTGATAGTGATTAAAAATGTGTCTTTTCATTTGTCTCATGAATATGATGTTATGTAATTTAATTAATTTGCAACTAATTCGACTTTAGTAGGGGCCAAATGAGTAGAAGGGTTACCTATTGGCAAGAAACTTGGTAAGCTGATAACCGAAGAATCAATATTTGTCTTATGATAATATTTGTCTTAATAAAAATAAAAAAACCGGCCAAGTGCGAGTCGAACTCGCGCACGAAGGGGTCCGCATCTACTTACACTACTACTACACTGTATAATAAGACGAAAAAATTGGAAAAAATCACGTTTGTTGTATGGGAGCCCCCTTAAATATTTGTTTTATTTTAATTTGATTAATGTTTTTTAAAGACAATATATAACTTAATATTCTGTGAATATTTTAAGTACCTGTTGCCGTTGTCAACATCGAGCAAAAATGAGCAAAAAAATCACGTTTATTGTATGGGGGCCCCCTTAAATATTCATATTATTTAATTTTTTTAGTATTTGTTGTTATAGCGGCAACAGAAATACACCATCTGTGAAAATTTCAACTGTCTACCTATCATCACAGTTCATGAGATACAGCCTGGTGACAGACGGACGGACATCGGAGCCTTAATAATAAGGTCCCATTTTTACCCTTTGGGTACGGAACCCTAAAAATGTACCTATTTATTTATTCTGTAGTGTGTATTAGTGTTTAACTAAATGAAAATTCTTTACTCCTATCTCTGTCTATATGTAAATTATATTTAAAAAGACCTGATAAATATACCTACAGACTGTAAAATTATATTATAAATCTAATTATCTGAAAAAAAAATAAGTAAATGAGAATGTTACACCAAAAAACTATATGATAAATAAAATACAGTATTGTTATAAATACATTTTAATGTACCGTAACAATTAACTATACCAGTATTCAAACAGTTATTTTAAATTTTGAGCGATAAAATCTAAAGATGAACCACTAAATCTAGGTCACCCGTAAGATATAACGTAACCCATATTCCTCATTAACGTATCTTTAATAGCTGGTTGTAGTTCTTTCTTCATGTATGTAGTCAGGAGAGTTCTTATGCCTTTTGTAAATATGTTTTCCATTTCTCGGGATATATCTTCCATGTCGTCCAAATCATCCTCTTGCTTGAACAGCTTGCTTCGTTCGTAGCTGTTTCTGTTGTTGCTAGCTTCGTATACTATGTCCCAGTTGTCTGCTCTCACTTCAGGGCCCTGAGAATGAGCTTCATATTCTATTCTTGGCTCGAAAGCAAACTCGTCAGATCTCTTCTTCCTCGTTAGCGGAAGGTTATCTTTGTTTCTGACCGAGTTTCTATTTATATATTTCTCACATCCGTAGGCGTAAACGCTGATAAATCCTGGCTCTACGAACTCTGAATCTGTTTTCACGTTGAATTTCCCTGGCTGTTGGTTTAAGGGCGTTGTGTGGAAACCGATGCCGGCTTTCCTCAATCTTAGAATCATATTGCAACCGTTGTTACTTCGTGGTCGTCTGTACGGATCGTCGATGTATGGATCGTATGAGGGGTCGACGTAGGCCCTTCCTACTCGTCGGTTCGGCCAGTTTGATCGGTCCAGTTCGTTCGCTTCGTACAGATCAACGTTGCCGCTTATGGTTATGTCGTTGAAAAGAAGCATCGTGTCCAGAGAAACGTTGCGTGGATCGAAATAACATTTCTCCACTCGCACCCAATTGGTGTTTTGCGGTAATCGAACGCGCATTCGAGTTACATACATGTCGACAGGAGCACTTCGCATGGTTTGGTATAATCTGTACCCGTTGAGATCAATGCTTTGGCTCTGAAACAATAACATTAAAAAACAATTAAAAATTAATAACACGTCTACTTTTATGAGGTAAGGAATACCTATAGATTACAAACTGAAAAGCATAACTGAATAAAACAACACAACAAATTGTCAAGGTATCTAAAGATGTAAAGTAAACAAAACTAAAATTATCTAGATATCTATCTAATGATTTAAAATATGTAAAACTACATGGCTCCCCTTCCATGGAACCACGGGATCACCCAATCCTAGCCCTATCCTAGGAAAAACGGCTAAACAAATGGGCCCAATGAATTTAATAAATATCTAAACTAACGAAACTAAAACAACGAAACCTAATATGTATAACAAAAAAAACTCCTAATAAGTACCTACCAAAGGAGTGTCCAAGTTTTTCGGCTGTGTCCTCTTCCTCCTCTTCATTTGGTCAAGCGCGTTCTCCAGTCGCGACGAGCACCTGTCACCGCTGATGGGCACATTGGTCAAGGGCGCGAGCCCTCCAGGTCGGCTGTATGGCTTCACGTCGTATCCGGGTACATATCTCGCACCTGCAATTTAAAAAAAAACATGTAAGTCGACTCATATGGAGGTGATCCTATATAGGATTTATGGGGAAGCAAAATGAGCAGTCAGAGCCTTTGATCAACGCCCACAGACTTCAGCTTCATTGTTATTGTTTGTCCAATGGGACATCGGACGATGCTATCATCGTGCGGTTTGCTTTCGGTGGCCAACTTTGCAGTACTCTTAGGGCCGGTTTTTCAATTGTCAGATAAAAATTAACCCTAGGAATAAATTATGCCCATCGCACTTAAACACCAAATAAAAAATGAAACAGAGACAGTTAATTCCCAGGGTTATCTTTTATCTGAGGATTGAAAAATCACCCCTTAATAGATAGGTATAGCTGTCAGTTATTGGCGATACTATCATAAGAGCGTACGCCCCAGTCATGCTGGCCCAATGGACACTATTATCGCCCTGCTATTTTTCTCGCGTAAGTTCCATTTCTCAGAATAGATTTATAAAAATATGAAGAATCTATTGCCGGATTAAGCAACGTCGAGACCCGGAGACTTGGATGCCTTGGATTTGAGAAGGGCCCCTTTTAAAGGTACAAAAGTGATCTTAAAGACCTCAAGCCTTACGGGGCGCGGGGCTGCAGCCTGCAGCCCCCTAAACCTTCACGTGGATCCAGCGGCGGCGCTGACCTCACGCTTTACGACTTCCCTCACGATATTTTTCTTCTGCGCATAATATAGAATATTAAATAAGTAAGAGGTAGTGCCACGCTGCATGCTTGCATGCAGCCGAATCGGACCGGCACGACCGGGGAGGTACCTCTCGCTTACACAAGACAGGCGTGAAGTGACAGCTGTGCTGTCGCGTTTCGTGCGGTGTGTAAGTAGCCGGTGGCCCATGGAGGTGAGAGGGGAAAGGGGGGCAGCGCATCTGTATAGTCTCTATGCAGATGTCTATGAGCGTCGGTAGTCATGAAAATGGCTACTACTGCTCGTTTGCCCCACTATACCATAAAAAAAAAAAATATTTATGTTCCTTACCATCAGACCATCAGAGTCTTTAAGAGGTGTGTAAGTGTGGCGACTTATGGAGGTTTTTTTTTATAGCATAGGAGGCAAACGAGCAGTTAGGTCACCTGATGGATCTAGAAATACCGAGGGGGGCAGCTGATTCCATATTGAAATGGTGCGTGGGATGAAATTGCGCTTATAGCGCACAGTAGTAGACTTCGGAGGATCTAGGTGGTGACGGTGGAATTTGGAATTTCGGCGCGAAGTCCTATAATTGAATTCAGCTGCAGGTATCAATCCGAACAATTCTTCGGAACACTGCCCGTGATAAATACGATAGAAGATGCACAGCGAGCTGACATCTCTACGCAAGGCAAGAGTATCAAGCTGGCGGGTGAGATACTGGTTATCGACGATTCGAGTCGCTCTTCGTTGTATACGGTCAAATGGATCGAACTGATATTGCGGGGCTCCGGCCCAAAGGTGAGAGCAGTACTCCATCTACGGTCGGACTTGCGCTTTGTAAAGTTGCAGCCGATGGGATGGTGTGAAGTACGGCTTCGCCCTGCCGAGCACACCTAGCTTTTGCGACGCTAATTTAGCCTTCGCTTCCAAATGACCACAAAACTGAACGTTACTCGATATGTCCACGCCCAGTATTGCAATGCTAGCTGTGTAGGTGGGAGGAGACAAGAGGGTACCGCATATATATAGCCTCTATGCGGATATCTATGGGCGTCGCAAGTCATGAAATTGATGACACATTGAAATGCGGACGAATTGGACTGTTACGACCGGGGAGGTGCCTCTCACCCAAATGTGAGCGGGAGGTACCTCACCGACAGCGGCGTAACTATAGGGTGGCAAGTCGGCCAAATGCCACGGGCCTCCAGCCGGAAGGGGCCCCCGGTCAGAGGAGCATCCCAACTAAAAAAAGGTTCTCTTTGTTCAAAATTCATCGGATGGGTCCCTTCCTATGAATTCGCCACGGGCCTCGAGCGATGTAGTTACGCCACTGCTCACCGATCATGCCTGCCTAATCCGATATACATGTACCTATATATTACCAGTGTATCATATCTTGTAAGTATAATATATTTCAATGTAAGTTAATAATAGACAATAAAATAATAATAAAATGGTCATAGCTATGATAAAAACAGAAAGTAAAACATAATTGAAGCCACGTTCCATAAAGTGTTCCATATCTTTTCACTTCCATTGTCTAGTGATTACAACCGTGAAAGAGCATGCGAAGAAGCGCCGAGTTTATATCTATAGATCACAATGCTGTTTGGAATTTATTTTTCATCCCAAATTCAAGCCAATTGTACCGATGCTTATTGGGATTAAAAAAGAGGTATTATGTAGATTGGAGATACGTTTTTTGTAAAGCTTTCTTTTTTGGATTCGATTTTGTGAAAAACTGTCTAGCCGTGAACCCTTAATTTCTGGTGGTGGTGTATGCATGCGGTTCGCCGGAAAGCCCGAAAATGTACCCTAGGGCAAAGGATATCAGTACCGTCCGCACCGCATTATCATTTTCGAGAACAAATTCCGAGTTTATACTAAGAGTAAAAATTTGTCAAAAAAATCTACTTTGGTGATATGGGAACACGTCGAATGCAGGGCCACCTAATGGCCAGGGCAACCATTTATAAAACATAGGCAAAGATTGTGCACTCTGACAGACCAAATCAAACTTAATTAACAAAAAATAATCAAATAAGTGTCGCATTAACCATGTAGCAACGGTTAAGTCCCCCTAAACATTGGCGTTGTGAAAACTTTTTTATAATACCTACCTAGGGCAGCCACATTATCACGAATACCATACCTGACATCAATGAGCTTTTTTTAGTTGAACCTGGCCCGTCTACGTATTCTAAGCCTAGTATATGGCCCCCTGCAATATTGAGTTAGACATCCCTGGCCTAGAGCGCGAACAAAACATAGCATAGACGTTTTGCACAAGCATAACTCTCCTTCCCCCTTCCCCCTCCGTGGACCACCGAAAACTAACACACCACATGAAACGCGACAGCATGCTAGGTACTTTGAAAAATATGAGTAACTTAACGACAGTAGTGCCATCTGCTGAGAAGAAATGTATTCATTTTACAACCAATTTAATCTTGGTAACTAACTATATTGTATTCTAAGTTAAATTATTCTGGCAATGCTAAGCTAAGGAGGGTCTTATATTCTGATTACGTTTTATAATAGAATCTAGACACTAGACCATAACTCTATATTTGCTCAGTGGCTCAGACAATGAATTATCATATCTATGTAGTTGCTTAAATGAAGTCAAAGTAAGAACGAAGATCCTAATTTAAAATCATTACAAATTTTAGTTATTCAATTTTCAATTTAGGTACGATAGTAGGTACCTAGGTGTGCTTAGCTAATAGCTACTTAGGTGTAAATCAGCTACGTAAATAGTAGCTGAACACTTAAAATATGATTTGTTGCACTATTGTCTAGCTAGAGCATTTGTACACATATACCATTCATATGTTAAGATAATATCTTTAACAAAACAGCAATTAGCTTAATATTGCATTCTCTTCCAAAACCTTTTCCATTAGTGGAAAGCGTGCGAATTCCGTCAATATTTGGTGTTTGTATAGCGTTGATTTACATAACGTAATAGGTATAGTCTGGAGTCTGTGTAGTGAGTTGTAGTCATAATGAAGAAACGATTGAATGACTAATAATAGGATTTTAAGGGTTTTCTAAAGGACATACTAGGTATATAATAGCCTAGTAATACACACCAGTCGGCATACCTAGCTAGCCACCTACATAGTAGGTAGGTACCTTAATCCTATTATTATTATAAATGCGAAAGTTTGTATATTTGTTTGTTTGTTTGTTACTACTTCACGCAAAAACTGCTGAACCGATTTTCATGAAGTTTTACACATACATATTAACTTGAATTAACACATAGATAGTTTTTATCCCGAAAAAAATTTCCTATGAGATGCCATGGGATGATTTCTATTTTCCATGGGATCGAAATTTACGCGAGTGATCCGCGGGGCGTGTTTAGTATTGTACCTACCTACAGTGGCGCATTTAGGCTTCTTGCCGCCCTAGGCCCGGTCTGATACGGCGCCCTTTTTAGCCGACTACAGCGAAGCAAAAAGGAGGGTTATGATTTTTGACCGGACTTAAATTTTACCGTCCTGAAAAATTTTGCGCCCCTCCAATCGTGGCGCCCTAGGCCCGGCGGGCCTAAGCGTAATTCCGGCACTGCCTACCTACTATATACATATAAAACTGCATCGCATAATTATTAATCAACGGCTACTCTGTCTGTGTTTTGTACAATTTGTGAGATTTTAAGTATACTGCATTATGTGTTGGATTAAATGGAGATGTTTTTTCAAACACATTATCACTACATTAATATATACTAAATTCATTCCGTTCCACAATAAAAAAATATGTATTACCTATGGACTAATGAAAGGTATTGTTTATAATGATCCTAAGGTATCTAAATATAAACTTTTTTCAGTCCTGGTCCTTACAGGGCTCGCCGAGGATTCCTAGCGTTCATTCACAGCTTCTTCAATACCCAGGTATCTAATATTACGTAAAAGGTTTCACAATTTACTTCTTACTAAAAAAAGAGCGATGGAACGGACTTACGTATGTATGTATGAGAACACAAGCTAGCAAGCAAGATATGAAGACATACACACCCTTATCCGACTCAGAACCCGGCAGCTCGTTGTCACTCGCCGACGCAGTCTTCGCGAACAAAACGAACATCCACCAAAACCGCACCATTTTCACAATTCAACACCGAACTTGGAGTCCGAGAACGAATGACATTCTAGAAAATGCGAGACAATGGTTTGGCGGGAAACGAAACAATGGCTTCCTCTCACCGCGGCAACGGAATAAAGAATAAAACGTTGGTTTGTGGAAGTCGAAAGACAATGCGAAGTGCAGCCATTGGAAACAATCCCCGCTCGCTGCAAGGCAAGATGGTGCGACAAGTTTTCCGCAGGTTATGTGGGACTACGACCGCCAATTGGAGCGAATATGATTTCTTGCGAGATTTTAGTGACAATTGAGGGCTTACTCTACATCTGCATCTTCATAATGTGCCCGTATAGTAAGAGATAGTATATGCACTGCAGCGGAATCGAGCCTGTACGACTAGTTGTCTTTTGCTCTCATAATAGCTTGTAAAAGCGGCCGTACGCTGTCATGATTCGTGCGCCAAGTCTTGAAAAGGTAGGCCGTAGCAACGCAGGAGAGAAACTTTCTGTGAGTGCAACGAGCAGTCAGTGCTTTTCGCTACCGAAGATTATAAAGATACGCATAATTGTTTTGTAGACGAGTTGCCTTCTTATGAAAAGCGGCTGTGTAGCTGTCACTTCAAGGTGCGCGGCTGCATTTTTTTTTAGTTGGTAGTTCTCACCCAGCCGCCCAGGAGAGCAGCTGCTCCCCTAGTTAGGTTATTCCGGACTCTTACCGTGTGCTTTCTCCTCGCAGTTCCCCTCCAACAGCAAGGCGCGCCAGAAAACACAAAGGCGCGCTTTACCTTGATCCCCCATCCGCCAGGCGACGGGCCCACCCCGTGGCCGCCACCATAGGCCAACCATTAAACGGCCGCAGAGGACAGGGAGGACAGCAACGACACACCGCATCTCTTCTTCCTCTGCGGCCCCACCGCCTACGCATCTGACGGTGCGTCCCCGTTCGCTAGCGGGAGACTGGGTGCACGGCAACGACACACCGACACACCTCTCCTCCCGCGGCCCCTCCTGGCTGCAGAGGCTAGAAAACTCCGACCCCNNGTCGGACGCATCCTGACGGCCAGGCCCACTCGGAGCGTCCCCTCCTGTTGTCCCTCTTCGCTTCACTGTGGTGGTCCAAGCCACAGCTACTAAGCCCCCTCACCATGACAAGGTGGACATCCGTCGAGGGGCGCGCGGCTGCATGTAGCGAGAAGACCCTGGCTGTCCCGACCCGATTTCACTGCACTGCAGTATGGCACTACCTCTTATGTAATGTTAATTAATATTTAAATTAATTAATATGTAAATAAATTTTGAAGTGGGTAGGTAGGTACTGGTGTAGAAATAGAGGTAGGTATGCATCAGCAATTTCTGTGGTGACGATAACTTGGCTACCTCTCACCAGTTGACCGGATTCGTTTGTATACGCAATAAAAAGACAAAAGCTCTTATTTGTCTCCACAAAGGCGTGCAATTTAATTACATCCAGGCTCTCCAACAGTCCGTCCTAATCTCATATTACGCATCAGTTCCAAGTAGAGTGTGACGTTATTGTAGAAGAAATTAGGTTGACTTGTTAGATAAGGTTCAGTGATCCCGTAGAAACTCTGCCGTGGCATATCGCTGTGCAAACAGCGCTATCTAGCGGCGCAAGTGTTATCTATAATCTGTCATCTGCGTATTAACTTTCTATGTACACGCGGCAAACAAAAACGCGCATACAGCCATTAAAGCCTACAGGGTTCGTCTAATGAAGATAGAGGCAGCAATTTATAAAGAATGTGGCGTGTCCCATGATATTATAGGTATTAAATACCACGGAATAGACATAGGAGGAGAAAGAAAGAAAGAAAAGAAAGAAATATTTGTTTGGCACAACACAAAGAACAATAATATACAAATAATAATGCCTTTAGGCTGTGCCAAATTGGTTGAATTCGGCATAAGCAATAATATTTAACCTAACCAATAGGTTATGTAGGTTATGTAACCATAATATACAGGACGGTATACGCCGTCGTCGATGTGACGTGCCTACAAGGAGGATTCTGTTTAAATACTTACGAAGATATTAATATGACATTAAAATTTCGTATGAAAATGATTATTTCTTTATATTTTATTTTTTACTAATAAATCTCAATCGCAAATATGCAAGTTAAAGGTTCATATTTCAGCCAGTAGTAGGTGTGGCAGTTTAGAAACTAGATCCCTATAAATGCAAATATTTTTAGTTTCTATACATATAAAGAGCTAGCTTAGCTAGCTGCGTCCCGCAGTTTTACCCGCATAAATTTCGATCCTGTCGAAAATAGAAAATCATCCCATGGCATACCATGGAAACATTTTTTCGGGATAAAACCTGTGTTAATCCAAGTGACTCTCTATGTGTGTGCCAAATTTCATGAAAATCAGTTCAGCAGCTTTTGCGTGAAGGATTAACAAACACACAAACATACAAACTTTAGCATTTATAATATTAGTTGGATTCAGAGAGGGATAAGAGGGGTTCTTGTCTTGCATAAAAAATCTCTTTTCGCATACTTATCGCAGTCAGACTAAAAAGCTTTCCTAAGTGGGTCAAAATGATAGCAAATACTTACTTATCACTGGTCATTGTCTACCTCTGTGCGATAACAGGTGTACGCACTGTGTATGTATAGGGTACGGCGTACCCTCCTCTACCCCTCCAATGAGTGGCCGGCTGTTCACAAGCCGCACGAAACGCGATGAGGTAGCTGTCACTTTACGCCGGTATCGCGAAAAGTACCTCCCCGGTCGTGCCGACCCAATTCCTCAACAATACAATCCTACTCTATGAATGATGTCCATGGGCTTCGGTTGTCACCAGAAGGCACCGACAACGGCTCGTTTGTCCCTTTCTACTATAAAAAATGGTGTTGCCTAAAATGACGTCATAAGTTTATGCGAATATTGTATCTAATAATATATCACACGTCGATCACGACGTCACAGAATATCGGTGTCGGGAATATCCTGATGTTATTCTCAACTTCCAAGCCGAGTGACGCTCCTATTCGATGCAAAATAGCAAAAGTCACATCGCTGTGTGAACACCCGTGTTCGTTTTTTTTTCTTTCTTCCTTTTATGTAAGTGTGTGTATAAAATTTTGCATTGAATAAAGTTCTATCTCTCTATCTATCTATTACCTAATACCTACTCATTACATGATAATAAAAAACTAATTGACCAGGGTTGCTGTAAAGCTGAAACTTCGGGCTTGTCAAATAATGCATGCATGTAGATTGTAGCCGAATTGGGCCGGCACGGTCGGGGAGGTCTCGCTTATACGAAGTCGGCGCAAAGTGACAGCTTTGCTGTCGCGTTTCGTGCGTGTAAGTAGCAGGTGGCCCATGGAGGGAGGAGGGCCAACGCATCTGTATAACCTCTATGCGGATGTCTATGGGCGTCGGTAGTTTATAAAATGGCTTCGACTGCTCGTTGGCTCTCTTAAACTATAAAAAACGTTCAAATAAACTACGGTTTATTCTATCTATTATCTATTACGATAGAACCCATTAACATTGTTTTATTGTAATGCTCATTGTTATAAAAGTATTTTAGTCGTAATGGTCGAGATTTACATAAAAGCAATATCTGAAAGTATAATTTTGGGACCTCCATATTGTGTCGCAAAGTGTACACATCTGGTCTGAATGGCGCGCGTTGGTTCCGCCCATTGTCTGCCGGGGAACAATAACAAATGACAACAATAACTTAAGTTATGCGTTTATGTTGTGTAATGTTTCACTGGACGCATGCCTGCTATGAGGAAGTTTGTGGTTTTTCCTTGGAGACCAGCTCTCGCATCACGCGTTAAATAAGAAAATGAACATATCAAGGGCCAAGCTACCCCAGCGCTCATCGTGTTGGTCTGATAACAATAATAAGTATAACCAGTTTGAAAAGAGTAGTGCCACACTGCATGCATGCAGCCGAATTGGGCCGGCACGACCGGAAAACCACAGCTTAGTGAGCCGGTGGCCGGTCAAAGGTGTTCGCACATTGTATCGACTCGACGACCAACTCAAATCGACCAATGGTATTCGAATGTGTTTTTTAGTTAGTTAATTAAATAGTCAACAAATCGGTGACAGTCAGAAGGTGGACATCGCGTGGATCAAGCGTCGTACGTGCGTCGTATACTTTCAACTCACAAAGTGGACTAATTCACTCTAAAGAAACACAACATAAAGCTTACATTTGAATGACATTTGAGTTGGAGTGAAGTCGGCGTTGAGTCGATACAATGTGCGAAGACATTAACTCCGTGCAGCTGCCACATGCGCGTCCGAGTTGAATACGAGTAGCCATCGGCTTTGTGTTCAAACTGCCAGATGCCGAAAGTCTGAAGTCATGGGGTGAAAAGGGCGCAAACGGGTAACATCTCCATAACCTGTAATATCTCTGCCGTGTCTCTGTCTGTCTGCGACAAATTGGTTTTAATCCTACTGATATTATAAATGCGAAAGTTTGTAAGTTTGTTTGTTTGTTCTTCCTTCACGCAAAAACTGCTGAACCGATTTTCCTGATTTTTGGCACACTCAAAGGGTAACGTGGATTAACACATAGGATAGTTTTTATCAATGTTTCTATGGGATGCCATAGGATGATTTTCTATTTTCCACGGGAATTTAAGCAGGTGAAAC
>LUGF01053264.1:648921-663637 GCA_001625245.1 Calycopis cecrops
AAGCAACAGGTGGTTTAATCCCAGCCCAGATCGGCTGCAATGAAGCAATGGGACTGCCACGGACATGATAGGCTAGATCTAGATTCTAGAAGAAGAAAAACCAACATCATCGGCTCTGGACGAAGTTTTATAAAACTATTACAACATAAACCATAAAAAAAAATATGTTCATTAAAAAAAAAAGGAGCAGTTCATATGTGCCTCATAATGTTTATTTCGAATACATCTGGACCTTTTTTTTAACAGTTCGACTGGCAAAACAGTTTAATTTTTTGCGAGACCCGAGAAATCCCAAAAATAATTAATGATCCCACGTATCCGAATGAACAGGAAGCTCTACGAAATAATACGCAAGACATTTATCTATCAACAGGACATTTAAACATACGTACGTAGGTAACCTTATACCTATGCTTATTTGTAAATAATGTACATTAATAAAATAATGAAGTCCAATCGTTGAAGTCTTTTCAAGAGTGATTCCAAAATGATGGTAAAGAGTTCAACGCTAGATTCTTCCGTCTTTACTACCTCATCTTAATTAATTTAGTTCTACTTAAAAGACTTTTAATGTAAGTTTGACGTCTTTTAAGACTACTAGTTACATTTAGAAGATTCACGAGGACAAACACGTGGCTGGAAATCACCGTTGGCGTAAAGTCATTAACTACAGGTTCATCCATGGAGGGAATCACCACTTACCTATATAGTCTGTGGTCACCACCCTCAGCAATGACTGTAGGACGTGAGGAATTAGTAAGAGGTAGTGCCACGCTGCATACATGCATGTAGCCGAATTGGGCCGGCACGACCGGAGAGGTACCTCTCGCTTACAAGAAACCAGCGTAAAGCACTAAAGCGACAGCTGCGCTGTCGCGTTTCGTGCGGTGCCCAAAGGAGAAAGGAGGAGGAAGGGGGCAACGCAACTGTATAGCCTCAATGCGGATGTCTATGGGGGTCGGTAGGCATGAAAATGGCTCCGACTGCTCATTTGCCACCTCGGTACCCTGTCACTCGGGTTGTGGGGAATTAGACAACTCCAGGCCGTATAGAGAACGACGGAGTTCTTGCAAAAATTTTAATTCGACACACCTTACCAGCTTTACACGCATCAGCTTGCCATCAGATTTAGAAAAGAAGTTGCACATTTTTTTTAAATATTACGTGATATTATGGCGTTGTGTCAAATCTCACGATATCTCACCATGGGGGTCGGAAAATATCAAAAAACGCAAAACATCTATAATGTGCTACTTATTAATAACTTTAATAAGATGTCCATAATAGATAGCTACACAGTTCCAAGCTCCAATCCAGGTGTACCGAGCATTTACGAAATTCCCGAATGAGAGAGAAGTACGAAAGAGAAACGTCACAGCTTAATGCCTTAAACAATGATAATTATGAAAGTATTTAAACCTTTTTCTTCTGAGTAAAAAGAATGTTTAGCAAATCGAAAAGGAAACGTATCTAAGTAAGTACATACTTCGAATATCCCTACGATTTTGGGCGTCAAAAATGAGAAATGAGAAAATTCCATATAAATTCACCCTTCTATTTTACACCCTTAGGGATTGAATTTTTAAAAAATCTTTCTCAATGCTAACTTACATCATAAAAGGAACCTCCGTACCATATTTCAAGTTTCTAGCTATAGTAGTTTTAGCTGTGCGTTGATACATAGGTAAGTGATATATTTGCCTTTCATATTGTAGATAACCTAAGAAATAACAGCTCTTATTCATTAAAATTATATATTACATACTCTATTCAACATTTCTATACAAGGTAGTCTTTGACTTGTTTAATTTGGGGGTCTTTGTTAAATGCTTTGTACCTTAACGGAATCGGCATAATCTGCTAATAACAGCCCAGTACGGATGTGGAATTAGTTATGATAGATTAATAGATTTAATTTATTTATTTATTCCATACACAATACACATTATAATCAACTTAATCTATTTTGTCAACATCATATCAACGTTCGGTTTAATAGTTCTTGATAGAATTTATATTATCTAATTATTTAATTAAGAGCCTAGAAACGTTATATTCAATTGAAGTAGGTATAGGTATTACTGTTGTTGATAAATTCTTAATTAATTATGAGTCGCTACACGCTTAACTACCTAGAATTATAAATGAAACGACGAGCTTATCAAGGTTACATAAGAATAGGTAAATAATATACATAATTTAAATAATTCATGTATCTATTACTTAACCAGCTGAGTAAGACGTAGGTCAACTAGGTACTTTAAGACACGTGATCAAATATACCTACCTACATACCTAATTAATTGAAGTTATATTTTTTGTTGTTAGGTACATGCGTTGTTAATAACCATTTATGACACGCAAACTGGGTAAACCATTTAAATAAACTGAAATATAAATACATATTAGAAAATTACTGAGAAATAATGCGTAATAAAAATATATTATAACTAAGTAGGTGTTTATAGAGTAGGTTGGGTCTGTGTTCAACTCTTTAGACTGAAGTCTCAAGCAATTATTCAAAATCAACGTTCGGTTTAATATTTCTTGGTAGCATTTACATTATCTAGTTAATTAATATTTAGTAGCTTAATAGTATAGCTGTAAGTAGTATATTTTAGAAGAAAAAGTCATTACCCTTTTTTGCAGAAGCAAACGGGTAAAAAATATTTGAGTTTGATATGTATTGATTAGCTTAGGCAGATGTCACTAGTTTAAATGACAGTTTCATTCATCTCTTTCACTCTACAGTATGGAGATCGGTCGTACGAGTAGCAAAGTGAGCTTGATAGAATAGTCAGTAGGTACTTGGTCAAGTTTAGTTCAACACATAAAAACAAATTCAATGCTGTGTCTCTCTCTGTGGAAATAGAAATACGTAATATCTATCACTACATAAGTATTTAGTGTTTCAGGTGCTTCAAGTATGCACTATGTAAAGAAGACAATGTGTTGTGATTTCCTTTTATCAGTGAAAGTCAAATTAAAGTTATAAATACGTATTGTACTCTCCATAATTTACTGAACGCATCAGGTAATCCGTAATCGCCATTTATGTGTAGAACAAAAGGCAGAGGTTTCGTCCTTCACACATTAGAACATCGTTATCAATGCACGTAAGCAATTGGTATAGTTGAAGCGATTATTGAAGCTACTATACAGTGCATGTAAGTAAGCAGCTAGCGAGTAGCGCGTCACTTGTGTTATAATCACGATTACAAAATACATGTACTAATTTTAATCCATTTTCTCCGGTGGTGGTATCTTGCTTTCTTCTCCATAAATCTCCACAAGTTATCTATATTCTGCTTACTAATGGGTAATATACAGTAGTTATTATCATGGCTAACGCAAAGAATAAAGTTAACACACCTAAAAAGAAATCAACAAAATCTAATGGGAGGGGTAAGGTTGGTAGACCTAAGAAGTCATTAACTAATGTAAATAATAAAAAGAATAAACCTGTACAGGCCATGAAAAAATCTAGAACAAGGAAATTGAGTAACGAAAAAGTGCAAAAACAAGATTCAGTGTTTGGACAAAAGTTAAGCGAAGATTATATAAATGAAAAAGTTATAAATACAATAAAATCTAAAAGTGATATTTTTTTACCGAGGAAAAGGAATGTCTTGAAAAATGGTCATATCAAACATAAAAATAAACATGATTTAAAGTTGTACAATAATATTTTAAAAAGTGAACTTTTAATTGAAGAGAGTTCAGATATACAATTGTCAGAAAAAGATAATGGATTAAATAATAACAATACGATTCTCGCAGATCAAAATAAAGATGAGAATACTACGATTTCAATATTTACTATAAGGGATCTATTTAAAAAAGATATTGAAAAAAATAAAGGTAAAAGTAAAGAGAAACGCAAAAGAATTAGAAAAAAACAAGGTAAAAAACCGAAGCCAACAGAAAACTTAATATTTGAGTGTGATCACTGTCAAAGAAAGTTTCTTAGTAAATCATCATTACGAAGACATATCTACTTACATTTGGATTTTACAAACTATACATGTAACCAGTGTAATAAAACCTTTCGTAAACAATTGTATTTGTCTGCCCATGTTAAAAGACAACATCCCAACTGGGCAGAACATTATATGTGCACAATGTGTGATAAGCCATTCCTCCTTAAAGAGAACCTCAAGAATCATCTCTTAAGTCACACAAGAACTGAAAGCATGTTTAAGTGTATCTACTGCAAAGAAAAGTATTTAGATCAAACAGAGTTAATAAATCACGAGAAGGAACATCTTATTGATGGCATGTACCAATGCATTATATGCGAAATGAGTTTTGACTGTAGAAATAGGTTGACATTGCATTATAAAACTCATCTCAGAGTCAAGGATTATATTTGCCAACATTGTGGCAAAGAGTTCCTAAGAATTAATTCCATGCGCCGACATGTGCAGATATGTCATGCAGGAGTTAGAATACAATGCCCTATATGTAAGAAATATTTAAAAGGCCATCTAACAGAACATATGCGTACACATGAAAAGGCCCGTCCACATGTGTGTCATGATTGTGGCCAACGATTTACACAGTCCACACAATTGAATGTTCATCGACGGTCTCATACTGGAGTTCGTCCTTATCCATGCAGAATTTGTGGACGACCATTTTCTCATTCTAATGCATTGATGTTACATATAAGAAGACATACAGGTGAAAAGCCTTTTGTATGTGCAATGTGTCCACTATCATTTTCTCAGCTTCCTCATATGAAAGCTCATATGAAGAACATACATGGTAAAATTAATCCATATAAATGTCAAAAATGTAAACAATTCTTTAAGTTAAAGGTTGATCTTGAGCATCATATGAAAAGTTGCACCGTTGGAGACAAGGAGTTGTCCTTTGAAGAAAAAATTCAGGCATCAGTTCAAATAGAAGAGGTTGAAGTGGAATCTGTCATGAGCTTATCTCGTATGAGGTTCTTACTAGCTCTGCTACTCACAATGATTGCTACTAAAGAGAAACTGAAGTATTTAGGTGCGTAATAATTATATTTTTTTTCACATTTTAAGAAGAAATGCACTGTTTTGATTTATACAACGTCAAGCATTTTGCTTCCTGTGTGTGCGCCAATAACAGGAGTTCATAATAGTTGCAATTATCATAACATTAATCATGTTGAAAGAATCTGTGATACACATGAATCCAACACATAATCCTAAAAATATACCCTAGTATACCGACATCAATGGGTGTTTTGTCATTGTCCCCTCATTGTCGGACACATAACATAATGCACTGTCATAAAAGATTTTTTTCCTGGGCTGAAAATGTTTTGTGTGAACTGAGTGTCGTATATGTCAGCTTTTGTTCGATTTTGTGATGTGTGAAGTTTGAGCACATGTTTGATTTTCAAAATTAGGCATACGCATTTTAATTTTAGTAAATGTTTCATTTCAAATACCAGGTGTTATACTACGAGGTTTTATTACTGATACATCCGTGAGTTCATTTATCATTTTGTTTATAATTATTGGGGATTGGTGATGGTGAAGGGAATGAGCTTGGCTACAGTGTAGCAAGTTTTTAATGCTTTTGGTTTGGTGATGTTTTTATTGTTTTATGGTGGTGGTATGATATGTTTTCATTTGAGATTGGAGAATTAATGAAAAATATTACTGAATGGGCCTAATTAAACTCTGTAGTCGTTGCTCTATTTTTTATGATGATACTTAAAGATTTTGGCCTCTGGTTATTTGAGATCAACTGTCATTCTTGCAATAATTAAAAATTGTACTGTCATTTACTAGTATCTCTTTTACACACAGCTTTTGATCAACTGTATATATTTTATAACAGGGTTTAACAAGAGACTAATAGATGACCTTCTGGTGGAATCTTTAGAAGGAATGGGACATAAACCATGTAAGGATGAAACCATTGCTCCATTACAACGTCTTAAGTCTAACATAGACATATTATTAAATGGCACTGTTCCTAAAGAGAAAATGGAGAATTTCAGAAAAGAGAATAAAAGTACAGAGGAATTGTTAGAATTGCTGACCAATGAGAAGAAGTAAGTAGACTAAGTAGAATTTAATTAGGTAAGATTATTTATTCATTTTATCATAATTGTAATTAGTTATGTGTAATAGGAATTATTATAAATTTTTATAATGGTGTGATGAAAATTAACGAATAGTAATAATGTTTGTTATAAGTTGACATCACAATAATTAATTTATTATTATAATTTGTATCCCAAATTTTGGCTCACATGGGATTCTTTATTATTTATTGTAATACATAATTTTATCTTGCCTGTACAACTAAAGATTTTTTGTCATCTAGGCAAAGCATATTGTTAAAAATATAAACACAAGTATTGTTCTTAGCATGGTCAGTAGGACTAATATTCCACCATAGGTATCAGTCAATTGCTGATTGTCAGTAGTGGATAGTATAGGAGCTGTCTTTTTTATTTCACTATGTAGCTGGCACCAATATTTCATACATCTTAATGGAAGATATGTTGTAAAGGTTAGGCGCTAGAGGGCAGCACCACATATGGCATAATGTTAAATGAGTCATAATATCAGGAAATATAAATAAAATAAGGTGTATTTTACTAATATAAGTGTAATTATAATTATAAACTTAACTTTTATATGGTTTAATACATTTTAATGACAGTAAGTAGTGCTAACATGAATGTACCATAGACACTGATTTGTTTACTGTTGTAGGCTGTGTGTGGTGGCGCCATCTACATGGAGCTTAGCGAAATGCTGTCTACTAAACTAACTTTTGGTCTCGCAATTATGATAATTAAATCATTGAGAATTGAATTTTAAACAGGCTTCATAATTAATAAAGGGCGAATTTTCTAGTCGGAGCAATAAGTAAATTACCATTTGGACTTATTTATAAAGGGGAGTTTTCATTTTTGTCCCTCTAGGATATTAAAAAATCATAAATAATATTACCCCTTCATTCTAATTTTTAATAGGGAAATCGAGAAAAATAATCATGGAGACACATGTCTTTTGCCAACCTAACTCCAGGGGTAAAATAACTCTAAACGCACTATGATTTACTTACTATTCAACAAGAAAAAGGGGGGGCCAAAATGTCCCGATTGCCAGTGTTTAGAAAACTTGTTGGTAATTAGCTACAGCAAAAAAACAGCCGTACCTACGAAATTTCGGCTAAATTATTTAATTTTTTTTATCCTAAATTTATTTAAATAAAACAGAAAATTGTCTGCACCGGCTAGTTAATGCCGAATTATTTCCGAATATCTAATAACATTCCAATATTTTCATTTTCTCTTTAAAATGTACTTCTAACGAGGATTCCTATAAATATGTGTAGATTTAGGATGAGGTTGGTATTGTAATTTTAACTTAGTATAAATCAGGAGTCAAATTGCATTTAAATAATATATTTTGATGAATTGTGCTTAGAATTTTATTCAATTGTAGAACACAATTAAATAAAACATTTTAATGTCTCGATGTTTGTGAATGGTATATTATTGTACTGGCATAATATTATATTGTAACATAGTATACCATAACATGGTATTGTTCGCCGAATTTGCCTTTGCGATCCATCCAGTACCCCAGTAAAAATGATTTTAGCTATGGACAATAAACTATTTTATACAGTACTAGCTGTGCCCCGCGGTTTCACCTGCATCATATAATAGGGAATATGCATGTAATTTTTTTATATTTTTAAATGATAATTTACATAATTACATTAATGTAAAAAAAATATCAGCGCTGAAAAAACAATATTAAGTTCAAAAAAAATGTTTCAAATTAGTAGGCCGATAACAGCTTTTTAAACGATCGCCATTTTGCCGCGCTGACATGACGTCACGCATCATAACAACCACCAATGGCAATGCTCCAATGCTCGTGAACAATGATGTTATTTATGAACTTTGACGTCACAATTCGTTCCGACCAATGGCGTGCGTTTCACCTAATTCAATCTTCCCGCATAATTTTTGCACTTTTCAATAATTATTTTCTGATTGAAAACAAAATTATACAAAAAAATATTAATACGTACGCACATCTACAGGAAAAGACTTTACATATAAAAAAAATTATCATTATTTGAATCATACGCATATTCCCTATTCATAAACTTCACCCCCTTAGCGATTGAAACTTAAACTCAGAAACTATCGTGGGCACTACAACCTTGCTAAAGATCATCGCAATATCAAATGCATAGTTAACGATTCTACAGAAGACATACAGAGAAATATTCATTTTTAAATATGTAAATTTATAGATAGATTTACCAAACCAAAAATAATCTGGGTGCCAGTCGGCCTCGACGAGAAAGACGACTTAAAAAGTGTTTGTACATTAATTGCATGCCTATTTTAAAGTTTTTTTTAATGAAATAATATTAATTATCAAGCACACCAAATTTTTATTTGATAAAATCGAGTTAGAATCGTTATATTGTACGGTACCATAGGGAGCGTTCAAGTCCATGCAACGCGCCGTAACGTGTATCCCCTTCCCCCCCTTCCAAAACGTTACGTAACACACAACCCCGCATATTTTTACTTAAATTGAGCAAAAAAATCTCATTTGTCGTAATTTTGCCAACTTGGGAATCCCCTCTCCCCTCAAATTTGCTTCGTAATACTTAAACGCTCCCATATACACTATACAGAAACGTTTTTAACTATTTAAAAAAAAAAAAGAAAATGCCTAAAATGGATTATATGGAGATAAAATTTTAAAGTCTGTGCCAATGTCCTAAAGCGAAATGTAAAATATCCTGGTTAGATTTCATATTTAGAAGTATAGTAATAGGTGTCGCCATCTTCATTCGGTTAGTATTTGTATCATCGTATCGTCCAATCCGGTTTATTTCTTATAGTTGTAAGGCGTACTACTCGTGCGCGATAAGTTGATACTTGAGATCTCGGTCCGCTTCCCCTTGCACTACCCCTCGGATGCCCGTGATGTACCGTACGCAACGCCATTTTTTTCTAACACGCCAGTGACGTCACAGCGCTCAGGCCTCCACTTGTCGCGCACGAATACTAATAATAATATGTATATTATATTAATTTAAAACTTTTATGTTGATGTGTGCCATGTCTTCATTATTCGTTGCCAACACTTGGTATGTTTTATTATTTTATTTATAGATTTTTACTTATGTTAATGTTGAGACCAGTGCCATTGTATAGCTGTGTTCGAAATTTGATTATTTTTATTTTGTGTACTTTCGTCCACGGTGTCTAATGTTCTATATGCATGTTATGTATGCACATTTTAATTATGACTTCGTCACCTTTTTTGTATTCAACTTGCTTTTGTAAATATGTCACTTTTCCGTGAATATTTTATAATGTATTTTTTTATAAAACGACATTTAATTTATTCATTTGCTTGATATTAAATACGATGTATCCAGGCCATTTCGGGGGGTACCACTTTTTGGGGCACGCAAATATGTCTAAAGTACGTCCAAGTTTTGATCTTGTTTCCAAATTGTACATGTTGCCCCCACAAAAAAGGCCTAAGTATCTAAGGAATATTCACGTGCATAATAATAAATTATGCTTCGACTTCAACTAGATGTTAGTAATTTGTAGAAGCCGAGTTATGGCAGAGTATGTTGTAGCTTGTGCCATGTTTCGTAATTATGCAATGATTGTCTATGCGATAAATATGTTATAGGTACCGATTGTAGTATTTTGTAATTTTTTGAGCGTTTCAAAATGTTATACTGTGCCAGGTTAGTTTAATTTTTTAATATTTTAAAGAGTGGTGCCCTACTTAGTATAATGCTATGCCTTCTAAGTGAGTCTAATCTCAGATCGACGATGAGCGACCTAAGTGTTTTAAAGGCTAGATTATGGGGCAAAGTAGCAGTAAGAGCAGTTGTGCAGAAAAGTGCATTTCCGTCCTTCACTCAATTTTCGCATGTGCCACTGAATTCTCCTAAGCCACTAAAGTAGCCATCACTATGGCGGTATCATGCGTGAGGTGCATCCCTGCTCGTAATGGCCTATTTCGGTTGCAATGCAAGCCACATGAGGGCATTTAAAATGACGGGTTACAGTCGATAATGTAAAATTAATTATGATAATAAATTAAACTTGATGTCTGTTTCCTCATAACCTATTGTTATTACAAAATAAGGTTTTATTCTAGAATTTTTACTATCGAAAGTAGGTCCCTTGATATGTGTATTGCATGGACAAATTCTCGATATTTCCTGATATTCTATTTATAATCTATGTATATTATTAATAAGCTAATCTAATATAGTATCACATGTATTATCTTGCCAAAATTGTAAATTAACACTTACAAAGATTTTGACCAAAGAAATGAAATGAAATTTTAGTTTTTGTTGACAAATTATTTATGTTGATCATACAGCAGTATCACTAATCAAAGTTTTGTATTCTGAATGTTAGACAAATAATGTACCAAAGAATGTTTAGTGAGTAATAAAAAAATACATTTTTAATTTTTTTTTCTTTTTCATTCTTTTTTAAAATCATGCCAATATTTTGAACTGATAACCAGAGTTATTCGATGAGTACCGACGTCCATTATACAACAGCTCAACTCCTCGGATGTCAGCGGGTGTATCTCCCGTGGGGGACATTTGTGGTGATAGGTAGATGCTTTGCCCTCCACTTATACAAGGTTTATAAAAGCGAGAGGTATTAAATTAAACCACATATACTATAAGTACCTACAGTTAATCCGGACATATTAAAAAAAGTTTACGTCAAATACTTTTTTCAAAGAAGTTGAATAGCGAAAAAATTTAATCATGCTTTGTACCGGCTCGTACAGCGTACGGCAACCTCGTACGGGGTGAATGACCCCGGCCGGCCGATACTCGCTATCAGCTGGCAGTACAGCGCGTAGGAAGTGAGAAAAACTTTAAAAAATTCCTGTGGCTAAACTTTTGCTCCGATTTATCTGACTATTGGTGTGTAGCCTGAATATTATACACTAAATGTGTGGTTTTATTTCATGCCTCTGACTTTTATCAACCTTGTATACCGCACTAAACACGACAGTGTAACAATAAACCTTGCCTTACATTTTGTGGGAAACTGTTTCTGACTTTCTTGGCGTCTGAGAGAGTTCTTACATTAACAGAGTTACATGTTTTCATGGTGACTCCCGCATGGGTTGTAGTGGTTCATTATTATAATTTCTGCGATCACCCTTTTTTTATCCTAAGATCTACAAACAGCTGGGGGAGCCACTGGATGAACAGCTTGTTACCGTAACCTGTGGCACTCTGTGTGGAAGGCCGATGTCTAGCAGTAGACGTCTTTTGTCTGCTGGTGCTGATGAGCGATGAGAGTATCTTTTCTTGTTCTCTACGTTCTATGCGTGACGTTTTTTTTATAGTATAAATAGCAATCTGCAATAAAGCAATCGGAGCCATTTTCATTTCTATCGACGCTTATAGACATCCTTCCTAGGACACGCACCGCACAAAACGCCAGCGTAAATAGACAGTACAAACTGTCACTTTGCGCCGGTTTCGTGTAAGCGAGAGGTACCGCCCCGGTCGTGCCGGCTCTCGGTTGTCGTAGGTACTAATGGAATACAGCATCAAGTGGTAAATCGCGGAGGTGTTGTTTTATAGTTTTAGATCCCCTGAGTCCTCCTAGATTATACTTATAATAATTACCACCCCACCACAAGGGAACAAAATTAAACATTTTTTTTTGTGGCATGGAGTTTTATGGGTATTAATTTAAGGTCGCAGATTTCAAATCTACCCTCACTTTTTCTCTAGCAGCTCTAGTTTTTGAGATACAGCAGAGGGATGTTCATGTAAAAAAAATATCGATATTTTTTTCGATATAATATATCGTATCGTTATATCGATACTTTGCGATATATCGACCAAATATATCGATATTTTCGATATATCGTAAGTAATTTGTTTTTTTTTTTATGGTTTAGGGGGCAAACGAGCAGTCTGAGCTATTTTAAAGAGTACCGACGCCCACAGACATCCGCATATAGGCTACACAGATGCGCTGCCCACCTTTTTCCTCTCACCTCCGAAGGCCACTTACACACCGCCACTTTAAGTCAGTCTCGTGTAAGAGAAGAGGTACCTCCCCTGCCGTGCCGGCCCAATTAGGCTGCATGGAAGCATGTAGTGTGACACTATCTGTTAAACTTATCGCGCCTGTGTAGTACAACTATTATTTATTTTGCACTGAAAACAAAGCGAGTAACGACAAGTAGAAAGCGCTAAGCGAGCAACCACAGAGTACAGATACAGATTGTACAGAATACATTAATACAGATTATTATGATTATGAGAGAATATTTAGTACTTTTGTCGTTACGTTCCGTTATTGTGAAAGCTAGTGTTTCAATAACTCGGGGTACATTTTATTTTAACTCAATCGTAAACAAAGAAATTAATATAAAAATGGATTGGAATGTGATTTTAATTTCATCCGATATTTCATATATCGGATGAAATATATCGATATAAATATCGATACTCAGTGATTCGATAATATCGGGTTGAAGCGATATATCGTGTACATATATCGATATTTTATGAAATATCGATATATATCGTGCACTCCTAATTATTTACAGCTATCAGACACATTTTTATAACAGTCACATTTTAACATTAATAATTAATCAACCGAGCTGTTCTTTTTTTATTTCTTGTTCCACGTCGAGAAAGATCTCTAAAAGGATCTTAACTATTTTTGTAACTTGTGCAGTGAATATACACTCAAAAACGGACTAGGTAATAGATTTCTTATGAAATTTGGATTCCATTTTTATACACCCCTAACTATTATTAGGGTTAGTGATATGGAGTAGGGTTTCTGATATGGAGTAAGTAAGAGTAAGTATAGAGATTTTAAATTATGGGCGGAATGAGTAAAGACCCAATTGTAAGTATAAGCACCAATGTTGTGGAGCAAGACTATTCAATCATCCAGAATTTAGAGACTAGGTGACTGTTTTTACAGGGCTGATAAAATATACCTATACGAGATAATTAAAATATAGCGGTCGACATGGGTTCACCGTAACTTATTTTTTATTACATATATGTTCTTCAAAGAAAAACTGTACTTCGAAGATGTACCTGTTAGATGATATATCATCTAGGCAAAGTTTTCAAGAGCTAGAGCAAAAAAGCTCTTCAAGTGATGTGGGTCAACTTTAAACCAGACTTCTGAGCCCCAAATCTTTAACAGCGAGTCCTCTGTACCTACTTTGTTACAAGTAATATGGTTTATATAGGATGAAAACTTTAATAGTGACATGACTGATATTGAAAAAAATGGCAGAAATCAAAAAGTTTGGACGACAAAAAAATCTAGGAAATATAAAGGGTAAAACTATGCGGAGCACATGAATTTCTGATGTTGTCACACTTTCAACAGTTTGGTTGCAATTAAGGAACCTTTCCTGCAGCTATTTGAACTGTTTTCCTAAAAACCTTGATCTGCGTAAAGAACAAGAGGGACAGATTCATCAACCCGTTCGTACCAAGGAAAAACGTTACCCGGGTCACTGGTATACATTAGTGATGGCAGACTAATGTCTGAAAATTAGAAAACAATTCAAGCAAAAAAAAAATGTTATAAAAGAATATTTTTTTAGAAGTTGTGGTTGTTTTACTACTGATATTGTTAGTAAAATCGACTTTTTTTGTATATAAAATACATTTCATTATGTCTTTTTTTTCTCGCGGGGAAATGCATTTACTCACTGCCAACGGACCTTTGAGGTACAGTGGATGTGTGTGGGACTCCCGGATAAGCCGAATACACACTAAAGCCCCGCGGGTGCCATCGGCCGCCTATATTAAGGTGCCATGGATCTGTAAGCAACAGGACACCTCGGCGACTGGCCAGTCCCCCGTAAAGAACCTGACTTCTCCAAAATAGTGGGGCTAATCCGACAGCCTAGATTAGCCCCTTCCGACATCGGGGCTGTGGGGGCAATAGGGTCCGGTTCCCAACCTAACCCCTAGCCCCAGTTATAGAGGCGGCATGAGTTGCGCGTAGCGCCTCTGCCGCACTCCTACCAGTCGTTCGCAGGTCAGGCCATCCTCCATCTCCCTGGCCGACCCAGCGGCCTCCTTCTGGAGCATTACCGTCTTATAGAAGGAGGCCATCGCCTCTCAGGATCTATCACTCTCGAGCATTGAGCAGATTATGCTCGAGAGTGAGAGGTCCATCCCTCATAGCGCCGCTACAAAGTCGTGACGCTGCACGGCCCATTTACACACCTCACGGGTGTGCTGGGCAGCGCCACATTCATGGCAGTGCGCGTCTGTCTCCCGGCGGATTTAATTAAGTCTCAAAAACTAAAGCTGATACAAAAATATAGACTTCAGATTGAAATCTGGATATCGAAATATGGATGGAAGCTGGATATCGAAACGATATCCAGCTTCTAACAACATTATGTTTCGAGACCGCAGCGCCGTAGCTGACGGACTTGAGTGGTGGCGCGGACTCTAATCTCTGTACCAACCTGCATGATAATTAGAACATAGTTCATAAAATTAAACCTTATTAGCCCGACTAGGTGTAAGTAATTTATTAAAAAAAAAAAAAATGACAAGTGTCAATCAAGTCTGACATCCGCTTTCACTCAAATGTCATTTGTCTTCACTCATCTTTTATTTACTCTAACGTAAACACAAAATTTGAACGAAATAT
>LUGF01053264.1:664180-683376 GCA_001625245.1 Calycopis cecrops
CATAAAATTAAACCTTATTAGCCCGACTAGGTGTAAGTAATTTATTAAAAAAAAAAAATGACAAGTGTCAATCAAGTCTGACATCCGCTTTCACTCAAATGTCATTTGTCTTCACTCATCTTTTATTTACTCTAACGTAAACACAAAATTTGAACGAAATATTGTATTATTTATTAAACATTAGAAACAAATACTTAATATGGGAGTAACAGGACAATCTATCACGCTTGCTAATAGTATTATAGGCGTTGGCATACTGGCAATGCCATTTTGCTTCCAACAAGTAAGTATGTTCAATGTTGGCTTCTGTTATTATTTTGTTTTCTTTTCATATACCAAACTAACGATGCATTATTGATTTGTATTGTTTATAATTACACACATTGTTCAATATCCAAATAGACGTATTGACAAGTTGTAATCAATAACCATTTCACGCAAGGTTTCGCTTGAATAATCAATTATAAAGTTATCTACGTTATTTCCGCTACATTTCCTTGATTGGAACAATAAAAATAACAAAAACATGGAAATAAATTATGATGTATGAATTTTTACATAGTTGATTTATTTCATTATTTATACTTATAGGTTTAGGGTACCTCTGTGGTGCCTATGCCTATGGTATGCCTGGGACCCTATGGTCCCCACAATTCGTGCCACGCCATTCTGTCCTCAGCGACTGTCCTAAAAAGATTTTTTGTCACTCATACATGCTGTACTGTAGGTGATAGCGAGTGTGGGCATGTTGGCGTTCACTGTACAAGCCGGTAGAAAGCATGATTAAATTTTTTTGCTACTAACCTTGTTTGAAAATAAATTTTTGTAAACTGTTTTTAAATAATTTCGGATTCCCACACACAACTATGTGGTTTAAAATTAATTCCTCACGCATTTACCAACCTTTTTTTTTGTTAACGCAGAGGAATACCTTTGTGTACGCTACCCAGGAGTCCGGGTGGCTCTACTGGGTACAGTGTCGGGCTCGGCTATTGTCCCTAACGACTAAACCCCTATGGTGGCTTCAGCCGCAATAAACCACCAGAATAAATATAAATCACTTCAGATCTTAAAGCAACAGGGCCCCTCCAGCTATAGGCTGGCCTCGGTGAAAAGGCTAGACTTCTACTTGGGGACTGTCCAGCTGCTTTTGAGCAGTCCCTACTCCAACGTAGGAACTGCGCAATGGGGTCAGGTTCCCATCCCGACCCCTGGTCTCAATGCTCCAACGGAACCTGCCATGCCGGTGGATCCAATCCACGCCGCCATCTGCTAATTCAGAGGGACGGGTAGAGGACCTCCGACATTGGCTCACCCTGACCGCCACCCAGGGGCCAACCATCAAACGGTCACCTGGTCCTTGGGGAAGCCCACTCGGAGCGTCCCCTCCTGGGATCCCTCTTGACTTTGCCGTGGTGGTTCAAGCCATGGTTACTATGCTCCCTCACCACGACAAGGCTTTTATCAACCTTGTATAATCATTGATTATACTCATTAGTCACAGTTGATTACAGAATGTTTTTTTTGCTATATAGCTATGAATATTGTTACAAGTGAACTATAGTCTATACTAAACATTACAACATTTTAATACTAAGCAGACCAAAAACAGTCTTGTCTGGGCATATACTTGTTATAGTTAGATGGTATTAAAACTTTATAATATACTTATCATTCACTAGAAATTAAATGTAGATCCAATGTTTACAGTTTTGTCATTCAATCTGATGGAGAATCCTCCTCTTAGATGTATTTTGACTACATCATGGTCTAGCGGTAAGCATGTTCAACCAAAGATGTGAGGTCCTGGGTTCGAATCCCGGGTCGGACCGGTAGTTATTGGGATTTTTCAATTTTTATTAACAGTCTGTAGTCAGGAAGGTTGTGTTAAGCACCGCGCCTCGGAGAGCAAATTAAGCCGTCAGTCCTGCGCCTGATTTCTCTCCAGTTGTGTCAGACTGCTGTCCCTTCGGAGTATGAGATTAAGGGAATAGAGAGTGCACATGACGTGTCTGTGTGTAAACTAGTGTGTAATATGTCCTCGCAGATGGCGCGTCTCTCGCCGGTCTCGGTCGCCGTAGCTGAAATAGGATGAGACGACATTTTTTTTTTGATGTAGTCTCATGTCAGAAGGTCTCATGCCAGGCGTATGCTGGCCTGCATCATTGCTCCTGTTACTTGTTTGCTGCCAGACCATCGTTAAGAGCTTGTCCAGATTGAGCGTTTATCGTCCAAATCGACTCGCGCAAATTCCTGGACGCATCGTTTTTAAAAGGTAGTGTCACATTGCATGCAGCCGAATTGGGCCGGCACCACCGGGGAGGTACCTCTGGCTTACACGAGACCGGCGTAAAGTGATAGCTGTGGTGTGTGCGGTGTGTAAGTACACGGTGGCCCATGGAGGTGAGAGGAGATAGGAGGGCAGCGCATCCGTACAGTCTCTATGCGGATGTCTATGGGCGTGGGAAGTCATGAAAATGGCTCCGACTGCTCGTTTGCCTTCCTATATCATAAAAAAAAAAACAGCGGCACGACACTTCTTGACACGTCGACAGCTCGAACATATCGGCCGAGCGGTAAACGCGGTAGTTCTATATCTGGACAAACTCTAACATTGGTCTGAAGGAGAGTGACATGATCAATACACTAATATAAAAACTCCTTCTCATTTGCAGTGTGGTGTGTTATTGGCCACATTAATTCTCCTGTCCATGGGCTTGATGTCAAGATTATGTTGCTACTTTCTCCTAAAATCAGCCATCATTACGAGAAGGAGAAACTTTGAATTTCTAGGTATGTTAGATTGGCTTTGATCTTATTCATATTGCTATCCAAGCTGTAATGATATTAACACTGTCAAATCCAAAATAACTATATATTTTAAAATCATAAAATTGTTCAAACTTAAAATGGTGGGAATTCAAATATAGTGTTCTCAATGCTAAATGAAAGTAAAGAGAAGTGTCCTGTAATATACAAAATAACTAACAAAATCATGGAACATTTTGAGTAAATTTTATTTTTATACCAAACAGTGGAATAAGAGTTTGGAGTTGCAATGCCTCCTTCCACTTTTGCCTCAATTGACCACTCATATGCCTGCACAAAAAGTAGCAGTAACAGCATATGTGTCACCACTAGGCGGTATTGTGCGAGCGAGAGGTTCCGCTCAACTCGCACAACACAACCAGTAATCATTGTACCTTACAAATATAATAATCATGGTTGGGTTTTGTTTTCTATAATTAAGTTACTCTATGTTACTTTTGTATCAATTTTGATTAATGATTTGTCGTTTTATTTTAGCGTTCCACGTGTTTGGACCTGCGGGCAAAATGGCAGTGGAGACTGGAATTATAGGGTTTCTGATGGGAACATGCATTGCATATTTCGTAGTAGTGGGGGACTTAGGACCACAGATCATTGCCAAACTTCTGAATATCAATCAGAGCGATATATTGAGGTAACCAAATCATTTTTGTAATTATTAACCTACTTTGTATTGGAAATGTAAGATGTTATAGAAATGTTTATTAGATACTGGTTATAAGCGTTGCCCTTTTCCCTCCACTCCCCAAGGGCCACCGTCTTACACCCGCACGAAACGCGACAGCACAGCTCTCATTTTGCTCCGCTTTCGTGTAAGCAAGAGGTACCGCCTGGGTCGTGCCGGCTCAATTCGGCTACGTGCCTGCATGCAGTGCTTCCTCTTTCTAAAATACATAAAATACTCGTCTCATACGCACAGACACACACACAAACGCACATCACGCACACTACACACGTGTGCTCTGTAATAACATATCCTACATATCTGAAATTTGACTAGGATGATATTACATTGCTTATTTCGACGACCAGGCTGGCGCAGTGGTACAGAGCTCGGATAAGTGGAGCATACTGCGCCAGGGGTCGCGGGTTCGAATCCCGCCTCGGTCATGGATGTTTATCTATGTATTATATGTATTTTTATAATAAAAATCTTAAATTTATAAAACATCTTAAATATATTCCGTTGTCTAGTATCCATAACACAAGTCCTTACGGTACTTAGCACGGGGCTAGGCTAACGTGGTGTGTAAAGTCCATAGATATTATTATTTGTATTGTTTTCAGGACGTCTATAATGGTTATAGTCTCACTTGTGTGTGTGCTGCCCCTGGGCTTGTTGAGAAACGTGGACAGTCTCAGTAACGTCAGCGCTGCTACTATTGCTTTCTACTTCTGTCTCGTTCTAAAGGTAACGTTATTATGCTAACTAACTTTATTCTTTTAACGTTCTCTTTTCGTCCCACTGATACTATTAGTCCGTTTGCGTTAGCATGCCAATATCGACCATTAACACGACTAATACCAAAAATTACGATTCGAAAACGATAATTATCGCTTTCCCTACGAACTGTCGCTAAACGTTATATTGCTAACGTATCATAATACGTGACACTATCTTACTATAACATCTCGATATGTTGCAGGTGATAACGGAAGCCACGACGCAGCTGTTCACCTCGGACTGGTACAGTCGCATAGAGATGTGGAAGCCGGAGGGGATGCTGCAGTGCGTGCCCGTCTTCTCTATGGCGCTATTCTGTCAGACGTGAGTACACTCGCGTGTACTAGTTGGTCCTTTTAAGTTTAAGTAAAGTTAAGGAGAGTTATGTTTTTTTGAGCGTACCGATCTATAAACAACGTTGATAAAAGCAAGAGGCACTAAATGAAATTACGTATTTTATAAGTGGCTATTTTTAATCCGAAACCTTTAAAAAACAAACGGCAAACGAGCAATCGGAGCCTTTTGATGACTACCGACGCCCATGGACATTCGCATGATTTTTACACAGATGCGTTGCCCTCCTATCACCCCCCCCTCCAATGGGTCACTGGCTACTCATATACCGCACGAAACGCGACAGCGACGCTGTCACTTTACGCCGGTATCAAGTGAGCGCGAGGTACTTCCCCGGTCGTGCTGGCCCGATTCCGTTGCATAGGATGATGTAGTGTCATGCATGGTGCATGACACTACATCCTTCTATGCAGCATGGCACTACCTCTTCCTATTTTTTTCATAAGGTAGAAAGACATACTGACATCGCAGCCATTTGGTGACAATCGACTCCCATTAATATCCGCACATGCGCATTTGATGCTCTCCGTGATCCCACCGCCCTAATTGGCCACCCGCGTTTTATAAATTTCACGTCCCCGTCCACGCCCATCGTCAAGTACATAGCCCAATTTTTAAAGGTGAGGTTTTAAAGGTCATGCGAGTGAGGTACCTCCCCGGTCGCCCCTATTCGACTGTAATACAACATGGCACTACCTCGTGTTAAACACTACACATTGATCACTAAATCCATGCTAATATTATAAATACGAAAGTGTGTTTGTTTGTTTGTTTCTTAGTCCTTCTTTCACGTCAAATCGGATCAACGGATCGATGTGATATTTAGTATGGAGATAATTGAACGGCTCCTTTATATCGCGGAGAACCACGCGAGCAAAGCCGCGAGTAACAGCTAGTATGTAATAATTACAGTCAACTGTTCGAGATCTTCGAGTCCATGCCGTCCGCGTCGCTGGACAAAATGTGTCTGGTGACGAAGAACGCCATCCACATCTGCGCGGCCGTGTACTTCACGCTCGGCCTGTTCGGATACATCGCCTTCAGTTCGCAGGATATATCTGGTAAACATATTTTACGAAATTTGTAGTGGTTTAGGAGTTTATCGATATATGTCTTAGCTTAAGTACTAATGCACGGAAAAAGGTTGATAATGATGATGTTGATGATAGGATTTTCTAATATTTTAGTTATTGTCGAAAGCAACAATGAGACTTTCGATATTTCATAAACCTAACTAGACAGCGAAGCTAAAGCTTTCACGCTATGTATCAAGGTTCCTAAAACCTTAAATTAAATAAAAATATAGTGTCATATAGAACGATCCAATGACCTGGGCGGGATTGGAACAGGCGCGCGTCCTAATTTGAATGAATTCACAATTAGAATGAAATAGGTAGATCATAGATGTAAGCAGCAGGCGTAATTGAATGCGACAGCGATTGCGCACTTGTGACGTCACACCATGGGGGAAGGGATCCCCTACTTGAGAAAACAGGGCTGTCTGTGTAAAACCACATAAAAACCCAACGGCCCGTACAGTTGTGCCGGGGCACACCTCAGCACCGATAGAAATCCCCACGAATAAGTGTGAATGTAAGTTTGTTACGCTTTCATGTTAAAACTACTCGAAAGAGGCTAGGCATGCGAGCGAAGCCGCGGGGAAAATCTAGTTATTAATCTAATAACCTATTATAACTATATATAACACTATTATAACTATATATAACACTATTAATAATTATATAATATCCTCCTAGCCGATTTCGGCTACGGCGACCGTCTCTGTAGAGACGAGCCAGATGCGCAGGATATATTATAGTGCACAATAACACTATTATAACTATATATAACACTATTAATAATTATATAATATCCTCCTAGCCGATTTCGGCTACGGCGGCCGTCTCTGTAGAGACGAGCCAGATGCGCAGGATATATTATAGTGCACAAGTGTGCGCGCAGACACAAGTGCACTCTCTATTCCCTCACTCTCATATTCCGATGGGACGGCAATCCGACACGACCGGTGAGAATTATAACTGAAAGAAAGAGTATTATAACTATATATAACACTATTATAACTGTATAACACTAATATAACATTTACTAATGATAACAGGTAACATCTTGATGAGCCTGAGCCCGACGTGGGCGAGTGACGTCATCAAGCTCGGTTTCGTCATGTCTCTGGCATTCAGTTTCCCCCTCATCATATTCCCGTGCCGCGCCAGTCTCTACTCCTTCCTCTACAGAAAGGTGACGTATAATATATTTTTTTTATTTATGGGTGGCAAACGAGCAGTCTGAGAATTTTGATGAGACACGACAGAATAGTTGCCACTTTATGGTGGTATCGTTCGTCTTGTACAGTTGTGGATTTTTGTAACACCTAGGAGTTTCGTATTTGAGTGCCTCATGGGTAAGTGGTAAGTTGAACTACAGACGTGAGGTCCCGGAGTCGAATGTGAAAACATAGCGTTTTTCAATTTCTAATAACATTCAGTGGTTGGGAAGTCAGCGGTGTTACACCCCTGTGCCTCAGAAAGCAAGTTGAGCCGTCTGCCCTAAGCCTTAAACACTTACCACTTGTTTAGGCTAGAGTCTAAACGTATTACCACTAACAGAATCGCCGGCGCGTCAATAGATGGCGCTGAATTGTTTAAACAGCTTGTGCTGAGACTTCTAACTTTAAAAAAGCAAACAAACACACGAATACAATCAGGCGCCAATAGATGGCGCTGAACACTAACACAATCACGTCGGTAAATGGCCTTGAACTGTTTCAACATCACTATAACGTATTTGACTTAACGTATTTCTATTTCATGTGTTATTTTTTTATATTCTTCTTTACTCTCGCTTGAAGTGGCTAGTAAGCGTTACAAAAATGAGCGAACGGGCGAGACCAACAAAAGTTGTATCAAATAAAAAAGAATAAAAATTAAAAAAGAATTTACAGTTAATTATTCAAAAAGTTTTACAAATACTTGTGCCTTTTTAGAAGTGAGAACAACAAGTCGTACATAAATAAAACCAATCAACAGTCGATCACAATATCTCTGGATTTTTTGTCACATTTCAAATAAGTCTGAATACATAGGAGCACCCATACCACCGCGGCCACATACTCACCCACTAGTGACTAACGTGGTGATAGTACAGGGAGTCATCGACGAAAATAGTAGAAATGAGATACTCTAACTTTAAAAAAAGAAAGGCATACTTGCTGTAACACGAATACAGCCACCAATAGATGGCGCTGAATAATAACACAATTACGTCGATAGATGGCTCTGAACAGTTTCAACGTTACTATAACGTCTTTTTGTCTAAATCTAGTTCTGTTTCATGTTTTTATATTTAAATAAGCTTCAATACACAGGAGCACCCGTCCCACCACGACCATATACTCACCCACTCGATCCCGTCGCGCACGTTCCGCCTCATGACGGTGGGTATCGTGTGCTGCGCGCTTGTGGTGAGCCTTTTGCTACCCAACGTGGAGCTGGTGCTGGGGCTGCTGGGGTCCACTGTGGGGGTGCTGGTGTGTGTGGTCTTCCCTGCAGCTTGTTTCCTGCACGTCACGTATAAGGACACGAATGAGCGGCTGCTGGCTAAGGTACGTGGTGAAATTTGTACCGACGACAAAAGTGTTTGGTCTTTTTTTTTTTTTTAGATAGAATCTACGCTGAGGACTGAAGGTCAGTGCAGCTTCATCGATATAAAGCAAAAAAAAAAATGTTTGGTCTATTTAACGCATGTTGTATCACACTCGGTTGTACAAAATAAATATGTACTTAACATGTATGTAGATATGTGATGTATTTAACATCGCTTGCCTCAGCTGGTCTGATATTCTGTAGATGGTATTATGCATATGTAAAATAAATATAAGAAATTCTCTTGAGGTATACGCCGCCCATTTTTTGACGGGAGTCCCACGTAACCACTCGCTTCCCCCGAAGTCGAGTGGTATGCGTAATGCATTTCCGTCGCGGGTTCGAATTCCGCCTAGGTCGTGGATATTTATCTAATATCTATGTATCATATGTTACATAATAAAAATCTTAAATATATAAAATTTATAAAACATATTAAATATATTTCCGTTGTCTATTACCCGTAACACAAGTCCTTACGGTACTTACCACGGGGAACGTGGTAAGTACCTTTACCCTTACGGTACTTACCAGTCTGTGGAGAAAAAAAATAATAACAATATGTATTCTCGTTCTCTTCCAGTTCGTGGTAGTGCTCGGCCTGTTTATCCTCGTGCTGGGCACATTCGCGAACCTGCAGGCGGCGGAGAAAACGCACGCGTACGACGACAGATACACGCAGGAGCGGATAGACAAGATGGTCGAAGACTACTTCCACAAGATAGAGTCCGAAGGTAAGTAGTGCTGTTCTGTGTTTATAGAAGTTCTTGCTGACGCGACTTCGGCATGACTCTGTGTTGTTTGTGCGGTGTGTTAATAGCCGGTGGCCCATAGTAGGATTATACTATAAAAAAAGCGCCATAGGTCAAAGTGGCATCAAGCGGCTCCTCGCGACGTTGACCTAGTCGTCAGTCCACAGGATGGGAGGCCGTCCAACACTTCCGTCTCCCGCCGGCCGCCCCATTGAGAACCTTTCTTTTCCGACAGTTGTAGACTTGGCTACCGTTGGTCATAAACATTTGCATAGAGCGTTCCTCTGCTTTTCTTCGTCCCTACTGTAGGTCAACGGACTTTCATAAACCATATGAAACGTGACTTGAACCTGCCTTGATATCAGTTTACGCTCACGTCTCAGCCCTGGTTGTACTAGCTTGATTCATCTACAATGTAAAACTGGTGTACTTCTTTGTTTTTCTGTAAACCAAAATATTTTGAGTCTAATACAATTTATTGTTTTTTCAGGTGCTATGGTAAAACCCAATACAATTAATAAAGATGTCGGAAGCAAGATAGCGAGTGAAATAATCAAAGATTCCGAAGTGCAACCGCCGAATCCTGTGCCACCTGAACCCCAATCATTCGAAAATAATGTAGATATAAAACCAGAAGAAAACAAAAAAGAAGAAAAATCTAAAGAATCACTGACTGATGTGAAAGATAATATATCAAATAAAGAATCAGAATCACATCCTAGGAATCTTAAATTAAAAACGAATGGTGAAAGTGTAGATAAAAGTAATCAAGTTCCTAACGTAGATTTAGAAAATACTCACTTAGACAATATAAAACTAGGAAATTCATCGAATAGTCAAGAAAAAATAGATATGCTAAAGCAACAACAACTGGCAGATACCATAAAGCAGCATGGAGAAGAGCAAAAAGAACTCATAAAAGAACAAAAGGTGATACTTGAAGAGATTCTAAAAACAAAGAAGGAATTAGAAGATAAGAAAGAAGAAGAAAACAATGAAGCCAAAAAATTAGCAGTAGAAAGTATTCAAAAAATTGCTAACATGGCTATACAAAGTATCGGTGGTGTTAGTGATAATCCCAATGTAATCCCGGCAAAACAACCAGACCCAATTCAAAACATTGCGAATGCAGCTGTAATTGACATAGCTAAAAAAGCAGCAGAAACATTAGATGCAATAAAACAAATCGATAAACAATCTGATAATGTTAACAAACAATCGAATGCAAAGAACAGCGGAGATAATGAGAAAAATAGTGCAAGAATTTCTGTTCAAAATGCTAATCCTAGCCTACAAAATGTAAATTCTGTTGTAGTCGATAAAAAGGATAAAAATTTGCCCGAAGTAGCCAATCTCAATACAGATGAGGCTAAAGTGAAAAAGGTAAAGATAGAAAATAATGAAATACTTGAAAAACTTATAAAAGATACAAAGAAAACAGAACCATTAGTTGAAGAAGACAAAAATAGTGAAATAAAAACACCTAGTAAATTAAATGAAAATCAGAATTTAAATGAAAATCAGAAATTAAATGAAAATCAGAAATTAAATGAAAATCAGAAATTAAATGAAAATCAGAAATTACATGAAAATCAGAAATTAAATGAAAATCAGAAATTAAATGAAAATCAGAATTTAAATGAAAATCTGAAATTAAATGAAAATCTGAAATTAAAAGAAAATCAGAAAGTAAATGAAAATCAAAAATTAAATGAAAATATCAAATCTAATACAAACAATGAGAAAGTGACCAATAGGAAGGTAGCTCCAGTACCTATTATTTTAAAAGCACAAGAAATAATAAAGAGTGCCAAGGAATCGACAAATCAAAAATCTGTAAGCAATCAATTGGCACAGGAAGTTCCCAAAAATAATAGAGAAGTTAAGGAAAGAAAAGAAGAGAATATTGTTAGTGACAGGCAGAAGAGGGAAGTTGTGGACTGTACAGATATCAAACATTTACAAGTAGAAGACATACAAATCTGTGAGAACTTAGTTAATAAACCTGTTATAAAAGAGTCAGGTGATATCTTGCCAAATGTCGATTTGGGGGAAATCGCCTTGTCGAAAAAACTCCCTTCGGATATTTTGTCGATTCCTTTAAGGTCACTGAAAAGTATTGTGGAAGACAAGAAAAGATAAATTAATATATTATAGAAAAATAATATTTTTAAGTTATTTATTGTATAGGCATAAGCTCCTGTCAATCTAAATGTCAATTAGGCACTGAATGTTGTCAAAGCATTTATAAATTTTTATTTTATATTTACATATTTTTATAACAAATCTACTATCTGCATATAAATAAAATTAAAGTGTCTTTCGGCGGTTTCAAAATAACTGGGTCAAGTGCCTTGGGTTATTTTTTAGACCTAATTAACCATTTTGAATAATATGTCACCTATCATTTGGTTTGGATGGGATAATCTACCGACTACATTTTCTTATAAAAATCTAACCCCGACTTTTAACGGGAAAACTTGGGGTGCGATTTTAGGATTTCGTATTAGAGATGTGCACAGAAATTACATTTGTGTGTTGTATATGAATCAAATATAAACAACAGGCAGTCATAATAGTCTGCCGATAGAAGAGAAAACTTTAAACTAATAGTTAGCAATGACATGTATTTAGTAGCAAATATTTGTGTCGTCGCTTTGTAACACTAGAAGAACAATGGCAAACATCCATACGTTAGATTATCCCATTACAAATTGTCACTACTTTCAAGGAACAAAAGTTTGTTTGGTTTTGCATTACATTATGAACAATTCCGTGCTAGAATTTTTATTATAGAAGTCGGGGGAAAAATAGAAATTCAGATTTATTAGTCTCATCATATTAGCATCTGACATGTCATTCTAATAATCTAGTTCCAATACAAAAGCCACGTCAAGTCAAAAATCAAAGAACGTACAATTATTATTATTTTTTTTTATTATATTTATTATAATAAGTATGTATTAGGTACTTGTAAGATACATTGTGTTTTCAAGCGATGGCCAAGTCGATGTTTTTATTTAAAATGTAAAAGATTTTTAATATTCATATGATAATACCTTAAGACAGAAGGTTCCTTAAGTAGGGACTAAATAAATTAACCGACTGGGTATTACACGGATCTCACAACTTTTTATGGTAAAAAAATTGAGCTGCGAGACTTAGTTTTTTTTACAGGTTGTTTTTGTTGGGATATATAATATTTTATGTGTCATTATATACTATATCTAGGTTATAAAAAAATTGGACACAAATAGAAAAAATACCCTGTATAAAATAATTACTATTTAAAACGTTTGTATTCTGGACTTCCCTTATCCGCGTAATAGTTTTAAAAAACGCTGGTAATTTATTATTTCCGTGTGGTATTGGAAGTTGCTCAGATTTGATGGGATAAGATTTTGCCGTTGTTCTTTTCATTTTAATTTTATTATTAATTTAGAGTCTAGTTATTCGTGAAAAGTATTAGTGAGACTATACAGAGGTATGTGCAGTCTGGATTTTTTTGTTTGTTTTTTTTTTATTTATTGTTAGTTTTTAGTTGCTAAACATGACTTGCGGATTTAAATTAAAAAAAAATTCTGTGTCTTCTGTGATGAGTGATGTAAGTTGACTGGTACCATTTTTTGTTTTTTTTTTTATATAATTAAAAATATATAATCAGCAAAAAATTACGAATTTTTTGGTCTAACTCAAGTACTTCTATTTGCTATAGTTTCGGAGATAATATAGTGAAAACATATACCTTTGCTCGACGTTTCGACTAGGTTACACGTGCCGTGGACCCGCGTCTGATTATTATTATTATTATTAAATGTGTAAGAAACACGAAAGTCTCAAACAAATAATATAATTGTAGTACCAACTTTTCAAGAAGACGAATTTTGATAGCCTTAACTTCACGTAGATACTATATGAGCGAGTAAACCTACGGTCGTTCAATATGGCTGCAGAGCATAAATGTTGCTCTTTTTTATTTATTTATTTGTTTACTAGTACAACCACATTAATATAGATTTGTATGCATTTATAATGATATAAATTAATTCTATTTCGGTTACGTATTCTGTAGAATGTTTATCAGAGAGTGGTAGGAAGTAATTCCGACTTCAAATTACTAACAAAACAATTAATTATAAATAATAATAAACTAATTTATCTGATACTCGTATCACAAGTACCTACTTAAGAGTGCGCCCAATGTTAAAATTACGCTTCTAGGTGTATTTTTAAACATACCTTTTATGTCAAGGAAAGTAAATATTCTAAGTTTCTTAGTTCTTATATTTCACAGTATCATGGAAAATTGTTAGATCATTGTCCTGTACTATATCGTATTATACTTATTTTTGGCTTCACAGGGTTATTTACAGAGTTATTTTTTGATCACTGAACAAATTTTAAAATATGGAAGTGAAAGTCAATACAAGAATGTGTTTTGTGGATGTGGATGTGTCCACGCAGGCGAAGCTGCGTGAGGAAGCTAGTTTTTAGTAAAAACAAAAGATTAAAACTCCATTCATGCTTTGGCGAGCATAAAATAGTTTTAGTAGATTATTTATTTGTGTAAGTTACAATAAAATAGACGTTCCTAAATACATACTTTAAAAAGTGTACAGTTAATTTATATAGTTACGATCAGCGATTTTAGTGCTCGCGAAGAACGTATACCACTGTGGATTTTGAGTACCTATCCTAAAGGAATTGTCTCCGACTATGAAAATTGGAACTAGCGAGTTGGAGGTGAAAAAGATCATTTGAGCGTTGCAGCCAAGCCAGTGACACCGATCGAGACGCATCTGCGGATTATACCTAATGATAATATCTAATGTAAAAAAGGTGTCAAGTTTGTCCTGCCGAGAACGACAGAAAAAGAAACAATTTTCAGGGCTGTAACAAATACCTCTGCAGTGTACTAGTGCACTTCAATCAATATTGTATTGCAGAGATAGCGCAGATTCCAAGCAATAATACGATTGACTTGTAAGACTGATTTGAAATATTATACTTAGCCTTATTGCTGTAATTGACATGTATTTGTTATTTAGTATTAATTATTATTTTAGTAGAAAAGTTTATATTTTGTTCTGGTTTTGTAAGTTCACAAGCACAGGTCGTAAATCTTGTTAGCATTTTCCAACGGTTTTATAAAAAGCATTAAACAGTTAGGTTCCATATAATTTCATTTTATTTATCCATAAATGATAGTCGTTTTATTAAAATTATTTCAGTAATTAATAAATTTATTTTACTTATGTATTGAAATTGGTGCTGTTTTTCGACTATTGTTCGCTTCTATTGTTATTACATATTTTAACTGTACCGACGTCGGGTTAATATTCTTAGTAACCATGATAAAACAAAAAAAAAAAATTATAATGTGAATAATCGTGACCTAATCGTAGAATAATAATTATACTAACAATTAGATGATGATGACAAATAAATGATTATCTGAGTTCAGCGTATGTACCGCATTTGACATCGCGAACTCTGCGGCTGACGTTCGCTGTTAACGCTATTGTGGCAGGCCAGCGCACTGCGGCTGCTTTTCGAACTAGACCGGACGATGTAAGACGCGCGGGTGAAATATTATGTTTTTTTTTCTGACATAGGACGCACTCTTAACATTTACAATTAGCATCATTACAAATTTATATGTATAATTTTAATTATTACTCTATATTTTAATTTTGACCAATGTTATTCCCTCTAGATCTAGCCTGTATTTGTCATACAGGCTAGATCTCTATTCTAAATCTTATATATTAATTGCGTGCGATTTTGCCCCATTGGGAGGATATCTGGACATAAAAATAAAAGCAGGCAAATAAATATGTTTTTAACGACAAACAACTGTCAAGTAGGTTATGTAATGAATAATAATCATTCCACATTAAAAAATATATTTAAAAAAGGTATCATGTTTCGAAATTATTCAATAAACGCAAAAGTTTCCCTGACGGTGGTCCGCCATTTATTTATTTACTGATCTATGGAATTGTAAAAAAAATACCACTTGTTGATACATTTTTAACCAGTCATGGCTAGGTCTACTGTTCAAAATATCTGTGTTCAAAATTATACCAACTAAGGACGAATAGAATTAAGTTTGTTTGTATATACACGAGTGGTCTGTGATCTCTATAGTCCTTGTATATGTCGTGTAGGTGAAAAGTGCAATAAAATTGTTTTTTTTTCATTCTGTCTTTTATTTACTTCCCTGCAACAATATGTGCGTGGAGTAGACAGCAGTAGCAAGAGGTAGTGCTACGCTGTACGCATGCATGTAGGCATGTAGTTGAATTAGGTCGGCACGACAGGGACGAACCTATCTCTCGCTTACACGAAGCCGGGGTAAAGTGGCTGTGCTGTAGCGTTTCGGTGTGTAAGTAGCCGGTGGCATGTGGAGGGTGGTGGAGGATGAGAAATCTCTGTTATCTATCATAGACTATGCCTCTATGGGCCTCGGTAGTCATGACAATGCCTCCGATTGCTCGTTTACTCCCTTAAACTATAAAAAAAGAATAACCCCGAAACCGTGTGGCGTAGCTTATTCGTCGTATACTCTGAGTGTAGTTTTTTTATTGCATAGGGGGTAAACGAGCAGTTGGGCCACCTGCTAAGTGACCACCAACGCCCACAGACATCCGCAACACCAGAGGTCTAGCAGATGCGTTGCCGGACTTTAAAAGATGATTGATCACTATATTACATTGTCTGTCTCCACTCATGTCGGTTTTGGGCTAGAAGTATTGCCGTTTGTGTTGTAGTTTCTTGACTTTTAATGAGTGCCATCCATTGGTACCGAGCGTTGCTAGTAAACTATGAAATAAAGATGAAACAGATAGTGGATATTCGGTCAGCTATACGGCCGGATATTCGGCGGAACTTAGGCGTTTGGTGCAGACACATACACACTTGCGTAGGCGGCGGTACAGGTTTCAACCTGTTACTTATTGTAGGTTCGCACTGACCGTTTTCTAGATAAGAAACTAGTTTTATTAGGTCAGCACGGAACTATTTTGTATGCAGTACAGCAGTAGAATAGAATAGAATATACTTTATTTAGGTCTTCAGTACTTACACTGTTATACATTAACACAACTTAAAACTATAACATAAAAGAAAAGCAATACAAACTTAGAATAACGACACAAAAAAATAAAAATTAAGTAAAACAAAAATACAATACAGGCGAAATTATAACACAGGATAATGCACAACAGTGTAACAAAGCCCTAAAATGGTTACCACTCAGTTAATGGTTGTGGTACTCGGCTGGGAATACCACAACCCTGATATTCTGTGGTACACGTGCGCCCGGCCCATAGGATTACTTTTGTATATTAAAGGTATGATAGATAATAAACGAATATTGTTAATTTGTTGTTGTGTTCTTGTACACTAACCATTTTTCCAAGATAAATACGAAACAAATCACTATCACATAGCAATCAGATATTCGTTCCATCTCTACTATAAACACTGTTGTCCTAAATAGCTCGTATAGGTTAAGCTCATTTCTATGGTATTATGGTATCAATAGATCATCTCATTTGGTCTCATGTTCTATATGGGATAAAACAGATTAATTTGGTTGAAACTATTTATAGTTAACTACATACATACAGGGTTATTTTTTGGTCACCGGCCATATTTAAAAATAAGGAAATAAACATCATTTCAAGGGTGCGTTTTAATTTTATCATCGTATTTGTAATATTTTGTTACATAAACATCGATTTGAAACGGTCCATAAATATACCTATACGCCCCGAAGAGTGTGTTGACCTCAACAGCTGATTGTGTTTCGCATCCACTGCGTGCGCACTATGGTAAATTATGTTACCCACACGGTATTTTTTTTCGTATGGGACAAAAATGTTTTTAAATTATTTTTCTTATTTGTTTTATTTCATAAATCGAATGTATTATCGATTCTGAACCAAATCTGAAAATTTGGCTGGTGACCAAAAACTAAGCCTGTATAATACACATGGATTTGTTTTGAATAAATAAAAGCCTTCTTTTTAAATTTTTATTGCAAAAAAAACCTAAAAATTTAACTAGTTAGATATAAAATATAAAAATTTTCCTTATTCTTATCTCAAGCTTTTTTTGACCTGAAACAAACAACGATTATTTTAATTATTACTCAATAAAACAAAAACAATCTATACGCCAGTTCCCAGTGGGGTAGGCAGAGGGAACCGAGGGCCACATATTACGAAGTAACTAAAGTTAGTTCACTTTTATGGACTGCGCAGACAAAAGATTTTTGTCCGCGGCCGAGAAAAAAGTACGCTCTGCGAATAAAGTATTCCGTGGATTTACTGCGAACTCAATGCACACGATGAGCGATAATTTTTTGCCCGGAACGTGCCTCACTCTCAAGTGCACAACGTGGACTAAAGTCCTCCGTGTACGTTGCTTCGCCTAGTCACTAGTGTTCAATTTCTTTCGGCGACTACCGCGCACTTTTGTCCTCGGTTATTTTGTACGCGTTTCTTTCAATCCCTAGTGCGCGTTACTTCACACAAGTTGTAAGCGTTCTATCTAGAGGACAAAAAAGTCCGCGGACTAAAATCCCTCGTCTGCGCAGTCCATTAGTAAGAGGTGCATGCATGCTTGCATGCAGCCGAATTGCGCCGACACGACCGGGGAGGCACCTCTCGCTCACACGAGACCGACATAAAGTGACAGCTGTGCTGTCGCGTTTCGTGCGGTGCGTAAGTAGCCGGTGGTACATGGAGGTGAGAGGACAAAGGAGGACAGCGCATATGTATAGCCACTATTCGGATGTCTATGGGCGTCGGTAGTCGTGAAAATGGCTCCAACTGCTCGTTTGTCCCATAGACCATAAAAAAATTGTGCCGTTTATAAAGTTCTGGGACACGAAAAGAAACAGCGTACCAGTAGCTTTTTAGGTATAACGTGAGTTAAAGATGCCTCCCCGGTGGTACCGGCCCCAGTCAGCTGCATTTGCGCAGTTTACACATTTGGCCCAAATCAGCTGAATTCACGCAGTTTACAAATTTGCACCAAGTCAGCTGCATTCGCGAAGTTTACACGTCTTGGGGCACGAATGGGGGACAGGATAACCTATCTATTTAGGAGTACCTAATGTTAGTCAAAAGCCGGTGGTGGTGGCAATTCGCGTGCAGCAATAATAATAATAATTGGGCGTGAGAGACAAAATATGGAGAAATAAATAATAATAATAAATAGGGCCTATAGCTGGCAAACGGGTCCATAAGTCATTATCAGAGGGTTGTGCGTTATAAAAACCTTACGAGTTACATTAACACTTATCGACCTCAATATACGCAGCACTGCTCCTGCCCATAAGGCCGATGTGTGAAAGAGAGCGAAACACTCGCGCCACCGCTCCCACGTTTTGACCGTCTGCGACAAATAGCAGGAATGTAGTAGTGTAACAGTAGTTACGTACCCGATAGAAGTTCGGCGGCTGCGTCGCACGGGAGTGCCGCCCTCTTCGGAAGTCGCCGGCGACTCCGGACGACTCTCTGCCAACGGTTTCTGTAGGGATATCGAATACATTGTTGTAAATTAAAAAAAAAAGATTATAATACAAATAATGATAGTGTCAAGTGTGTTCAATTCGAGATTTGAGGCCCGACGGAGAGCCCGTTTCCGGACTGCCTACTGGACTATATTTAGTACTCTCAGCAGCTGTGTGCTACCTGATCGGTGGAGGCGCGGAGGGTGGGCGTGTGCAGCGTCCGAGACCGCCTCCGGACTGCCTACTGGACTATATCTAGTACTCTCAGCAGCTGAGTGTTACCTGGTTGGTGGAGGCGCGGTGGGTGGGCGTGTGCAACGCCCGAGCCCGCCTCCTGACTGCCCACTGGACTATATCTAGTACTCTCAGCAGCTGAGTGTTACCTGCTTGGTGGAGGCGCAGCGAGTGGGCGTGTGCAGCGCCCGAGCCCGCCTCCGGACTGCCCACTGGACTATATCTAGTACTCTCAGCAGCTGAGTGTTACCTGGTCGGTGGAGGCACGGCGAGTGGGCGTGTGCAGCGCCCGAGCAGCCTCCGTAAGCCCACTGGACTATATCTAGTACTCTCAGCAGCTGAGTGTTACCTGGTTGGTGGAGGCGAGTCGGGTGGGCGTGTGCAGCGCCCGAGCCCGC
>LUGF01053264.1:697568-707642 GCA_001625245.1 Calycopis cecrops
TGTTGAAACAGAAAAGGTGTTTCGCGTACAGAAAAAATGTGTGAGAGCAATTTGTGGCGCCTGGTTCATGGATAGCTGCAAGCCATTGTTTAAAAAATTCAATATTATGACTCTTACATGTATGTATTTAAAAGAAATTTGTATTTTTGTTAAATTAAACTCAGGTTATTTTCAGCTTAAATCAGAGATAGGACGAACTACTGAAAGATATAAATTTAGGTTAGATCTCCCGATGTGTAATTTAAATATTTATAAAAACAATGCAATGCAAATACAAGCAATAAAAATATACAATGCCTTATCTAATAAATTCAAAGACTCGCCTTTTAAGTTATATAAAAAAAATGTGACGGAATGGCTTATAGATAAATGCTATTATAATTTAAATGATTTTTTTGTAGATATAGATATATGCAAATAATTTATATTGTATTATAATGCGACATGAATAATATATAAATTTACCTTTTTTTTTTAAATATAGTTTTAGTATTGACAATTATTTATAATGACATAATTTATCAAATTTATTTTTAATTAATTATTTTCCAATTGTTACATTAAGTTTTATTTTTTTATATTCACACACCGTTCATACGGTAGAATGTATTGAAACAATAATTATTTGTAAAAACACCTACACATATTACTATGTTCATGTGAATAAATAAATGATTGATTGATTGATTGATCACATTAGCTTAGTACTGTAAGGACTTGTGCTACGGATACAATGAAAATATAAATATATATTTATGATTTTTAATCTATAAATACACAACACATAGATAAATCATGGCCTAGGTAGGATTCGAACCCAGTACTCCTGGCGCATGCTTCGCTTACCCGATCTGTTACGACTGCCAGTCTCACCTGAGATTCCTACGCGTTGGCGACGGCTGTGACTCATTTGTCTTGGTGGGCGACTCGACGATAGCTTCTAGACGAGGGGACTCTAGCACCTTGTCTATACGTTCAGGAGTATTAGATCGCCTCCTGGTTATTAAATCATACGTTACTTATATATATAAATAAGAAAAATATTAAGAAGTACTTGTTTGTGAACAATTGGCTTGTTGTTAAAAAGGTCCAATTCATAGACCGGTAATGTGCTATATTATAATCACATCCATCATATCAAACCTACCTCACTTGCCGGGGCGCGCTGAGCAAGGTCCGCCGCGGCTCGGCCTCCACCTCCTGACGCGGTACCTCCGGGATGGACTCCAGCGCGGACGGACTGAGATCGGGCGTGCGCGACCGGCTCCTGGGGGGGACATTCATTAGCTGTTGCTACACACTTGCTTGCGTCATGTCTTGCTCACACTAAACATGGTTTTTGACTGCGGAGACCCAGCAGACAACAAACTTTAGTGGTGTTGCAGCATTTAGTGTTTTAAAAGTAAAAGGGATCATACAGTTATAGTGGAGTGCCTGGAGCATATAAAACAGTGAAATCTCGGAATAGAGTTATAGTGAATGGATTAATATGATCGATGTGGGATATTGTTTTTTAAACTATAAATTGCAATGTTTACCCATTATTTTTTTGTGCATTTCCTTTTTTTTGTTTTTTTTTTTAACAAATTATTATAAAAAAATATAATGTTTGTGCCGAAAAAGTGGTTTATACTACAGTGTAGCATGTTTACAGTGCAGCGGAAATAGTTGTTACAATACTTCACCAGACTACAGATAGATGAAGTAGATGTAGACAACAATATAATATATTTAAATAAACAGATTCTGTATAATTTTTTTTTTTGCTTTACGTTAGTCGTAAGTAATTACCTTATTTTTTTAAATGTACACAATAGAGTACATTTCATTTACTTATAATTATTAAACTAGCCGAGAAATTCCATTGTATATAGCAGCTGCCGCTCCGCTCTCCCTCCACGTTTTTCTGCCTTTTCGAGATCCCTACTGCTAATTTCATACACAGGTATCTTTGAAAAATGTTCCTATATATGTCTACTCGGGTAAGATTTAACATATAAATAAATAAAAAATACTGTTTTAAGTGAAAATATATGGTCAAACATTATATTTTTTTATAATAATTTGTTAAAAAAAAAACAAAAAAAAAAAAATGAAATGCACAAAAAAATAATGGGTAAACATTGCAATTTATAGTTTAAAAAACAATATCCCACATCGATCATATTAATTCATTCACTGTAACTCTAGTCCGAGGTAAAAACCCCCAGGAACTCCACTATTAACGTTTTATTGGAAGCGTAAAAATACAAGGTTGGTAAAAGCGAGAGACATTTAATGAAACCATCTACATTGATTTAGTGTATAATTTCCAGGCTACACAACATAAATCAGATCAATCGGAGCTATTACTTGATTTTTTTTTGTTTAGCCACAGGAATTTTTTAAAGTTTTTTCTCACTTCGTACACGCTGTACGCCGACCCGATAGCGAATATGGGCCGGCCGGGTTATACACCCCGTACGACGTTAACGTTTGCTGTAAGATCCAGTACAAAGCATGATTACATTTTTTCGCTATTGAACTTGTTTGAAAAATGTATTTTCATATACTTGTTTGTCGTAAACTTTTTTTAATGGTTTCGGATTAACTGTAGGCACTTATATTACATGTGGTTTAACTTAACGCCTCTCGCTTTTATCTACCTTGTAAAGTATTAGGGGGCATACGAGCAGTCGGAGCCTATATATTGACTACCAATGCTCATATACAAGTATATTAGGAAACTAATGTTCTGCTTCGTAGTCTAGTGATAAGCGTCTTCAATCACAGCCGTAAGGTGGTTCGAATCCCGGATCAAATGTTATTAGGATGTTTCAATTTATAATTTACAGTCCGAAGTGTGGAAGTTGGCGGTGTTACACGCCCGTGTCTAACGAGCACTTTATGCCTATTTATTATATATACTTTATTGATGATTATATATACTTTATTCATGTATTATATATACTTTATGCACGATTATATATATACATGTACATATATAATTTATTATTGTTGTATGTATGTTTATGATATGTATGTCTATGTAAGATTTCACTATGTAATTAATATATTTCTTGGTACCGAACTTATAGTTATTTGTTGTTTTTCTTTTTCCTTTTATATCTTAATACTATATTTGAGATGTATTTTTTTATTTGTTTAGTTTAGTTTTAAAGGCTTCGCCCTTCCTAGATAGTAAATCCTCTTCTTTCATGCACATAAGGTTGTCTGGAAGAGATTGCTCACAAGCAATAAGACCGCCTTTTGTGCACAAGAAATACTTGTATTTGTCGCCATCTCTGTAATTTCTTATTTTCTATTTTTTTCTTTCTTTTTGTGCACAATATAAAGTATATTTCTATTCTATTTCTATGCCGCACGTCCTGAGCCTGATTTCTTTCCAGTCGTGTCAAACTGCCATCATACCGGAGTATGAGAATGAGGGAATACAGAGTGCACTTCGTGCACACACGAGTGCACTGTAATAAGTCTTGTGCACATGGCTCATCCTTATAAGGGATTGGCCGTCGTATTCTCTGTTTCTGGTTGAGAGTCTCACTGCTCGTCTGAACCTTTCTACCATAGAGTTAACGTACCTGGTAGTTCTGACGTGGCGAAGCGGTGTGACGATGGGCGAGTCCAGGCGCTCGGGCGTCAGCGAGCGACTCTTGATCGGCGCGACTGAGTCGATTCTTTAAAACGCAAATATATTTGTAGAACTTTCGTCAAGCTTTAGTATTTGCTTTAGGAGTCAAGCGGGCACGATTTAAGAGGTACCTCTTGCTCACATCAGTCGAGGAGCTTGCGAGTTTCTTTTAGCCAGGCTCGGTCGGTGAGTTTTCCTGTGACGCAATGGAAGGGAGGAGAGAGTGCTACGCTTCTGCATAGTGATTAAGAGGATTTGTATGGGCGTCGGTGTCATTAAAAGATTTCAATTGCTCGTTTATCCCCCTCATGCTTAGTTTTCTAAGCAGCATTCTAAGATAATACGACTGATTGAAAACAATATATTATTATGTGTTAACTCATTATGAAACGTTTTATGGCGCCCGCTATGAAATAAATATGGCAAATGAAATCGTGTGACACACCCTTCGCTTCAGATTTCAGAATCATATTCGATCTTAAGTCAGCTCACACATAGTTTTTTTTTAATCCGACTGCTCCTTCTGTCTCATGCACTGAAAACCTTTTCAAATTTAAAGCATTATCCCTGCGGTTTCATCCGCGTATATTGTAGAATTATTTTTTTAAATAGTAGTCTTTATCTGTATCAAAATTTAACCTAATCAGTTTAGTGATTTTTATGTGAAAGATATACAAACATTTACATTTATAATATTATTAGGAATTCTTACCTGTTCAGTAAGGGTGTCTTTTCTTCAGACCTTCTGATACTTCTTCGGCCTTGCGGTGTCCTGGGCACATAACTCTGAACTTGCACAGTGTCGATTTTTTCTACATCGCCTTGTGGTAATAGTGAGTATCGTTGTGGCGAGCGAGTGGGTTGTGGCGAGTATCGTTGTGGCGAGCGTGTGGGTTGTGGCGAGCGTGTAGCTTGTGGCGAGAGATCTGGAGTATTTAGGGAGCGGTCTGGCGTTCGTGGCGAACGATCCGCAGGTTGTGGCGAGTGGCGTGCGTGTTTTGGCGACCACCTGTGGCGTGGATGGTGCGGATTCAGCAGTGTAACAGGCATGTCGGCGATGCTCTCTATGGAAGTACTCGGGTCGTCTGACAGACTGCTGTTGATGGATATTGAAAGTGATTTCCTGAAAAAATAAAATTGTAAATTTTATGAGAGCTAGAATCGGAATCAATCACACCGACATATAGTGATGAGAAAAATTGGTCAGTCTTGCAGTCTTAATTTTTTCTAGCAAAGACCTACTTCTTTCTTCTTTCACCAAGACCATCCTTAGAGTAGCAAGACCAGGATTAAATCAACAGCAACAAGACTAACCAAGATCGAGACTCAGCCAAAAATTCGGAGTAACTAAACCTAGATATAAAGTATTTGTGATCTGGTCTGTATAACTGGCCGGAAGTGTTTCCTTGAAGATTTCTCAGAACAAAATATTGTTGATCGTAGAAAACGTAAAATTATTCGTATAAGTTGTTCAATAAAATTAAAACAAAATGTATTTACCTGGCGCGAACTGTATCTTTCAATGTCTTCTTTTGCTTCACTTCTTCTGCGGCAAACTTTTTCGGTGGCGAAATATAGTTTTCTCTCTGTAAAAACAAAACAAGAACTATTAATCTGTTGTCGCATATATTTAAGGATAAATGACGTATTATCGGCAAAAAGGGCTATTTCATGTTATTAAAATTCCATATATTATCTTCAACTAGACATGTCAAGTTATTTATATATATCAGACGAAGAGAAGGCCCCAAAATGTATCCATGTGCGACCCCCATTTCTATTCTGGTCCTGTTAGATTTCTTTTTATTTGCCTCAGTCCTTTGAGGTCTATTATTTTGTATATGAAGTACTGTAAGTGCTCACGGTGTCATCAGCCGCCTGCTCCAGCTTTAGTTCCGGAGTGTCCCGAGCGTGCACGCGCGTCGCGGGCAGCGCCACCGGCGAGGGGGTGGAGCCACTCTCGGACGCCGTTGGGATTGTGAACCGTAGGTGCCTGCGAATAGGATACAATATTATATAGTTGAACTACAATGGTTTTTACCAGACAGCGTTATAAAGAGGGTAATGTTTTTCGATAGTTTTTATATTTATAGATTTTATATTCCCTGTATGAATGGCGGCACGACGTATTTTAAAAAATAAAATAAAAATAGCTTTATTTGTAAGGTGAAAGGTGACATTCGAAACAAGAACGAGATGTAAAAAAATTATAAAATCAACATTTGCAAATAAACAAAGAAGACAATAAAAATAGAATATCTAATTTTATTCAATTGGATACCTCACAAAATGGTGAGACCTCAGCATAAGTCAGAACTAAAGGACCTAACAATGACTTTCAGGTTCCATTCCAGCAACAGTATCATTATTACACCTCAACGCTCAAGAGCACAGTTGACAAACATAAGAACTTTTAACTCTCGTTAGATTCGTCTTCATAACCCGCATGAGTAATTTAAGAAATCTGCTTTTTATTTTTCAGTTTAACTTTGAATAGGCAAATACTGTCCGGTCTGAACTAAACTATGCTAAAACAGTATTTAGAAGTAAGTGAAACGCCCAATAGTCTACGGCTAAGTGTACGCGAGTATAGGATACGAAAAATATTCGATCAATTGAAATAGAATAGGAACACTGCATTCGGGCGCTAACTGATACCGTGCAATAATAGGCATGCGCATTCAAGTCATGCATGTCATTATGTAGAACTAGTCTGTAATGGCAAATCATCGGTAGACCAAGATAGCTGGCCTGTCGCTGTCAATCTTATGCGGTAAGGAAGACAGAGTCGAAACGGCTTACATCATCGAGTAGAAAAGTAGAACCTAGCAGCTAGGGATGGAACTGCCTCCCCCGCCCTACCGGCCCACTCTTCTCTTTAGAAGAGAGAGACGGATTAACGCGAGGGCAAATAAACAATTTGTAGGGAGACAAGAATTGCAGGTTGGGCTACAGAGCCGGTGAGCAAACCACCGTGCATATACCGAGAGGTGGGTTGGAGCATGGGTGATGGTGAGTAAGTCCTGCCGGGCCAATTTCAATTGCATGCAAACATGCAGCGTGGCACTACCTCTTACTTGTACTCACTTGGTGTCGCTAGTGTGTGTGTGGTTGCTGGCGGTCTCGAGCTCGTCGTCGCTGTCGAGGTACCGCGAGTCCATCGGAGACATCTCTCTATCCACCTCCTCCAGACGACGGTTCTGTAACGGGTAAGTCATTAGCGCTGGCGTTAACATGGTGTTAAACGTGTAGAGCACACAGGTGAAGTGGGCCGGGTTGTGGTTATAGATTTTATACGGTAGCCTTAGAGCCCAGATTAAGCATTCTCGAGCGTATCAATTTTCTATAGCGTTCAGACACCGCGTTTCACGAGTGTATGCGCTTGGAGGGATTAAATACCAGTATCATGCACTCTGATAAGGCGGCGTGTCGGGGCGGCTATACGCCTCTAGCTCCGCACACACAGTACCTTGAGTACGCTTTGCGGCGTGTCGGGGCGGCTACACGCCTCTAGCTCCGCCCACACAATACCTTGAGTATGCTGTGCGGCGTTTCTGCGCGGCGCGAGCGCTCGGGCGAGGCGAGCTCTGGCATGTCCAGTAGCGCTGCCATCTGCTGCGCAAGCGCGCCGCTCAGACGCGGGGTCCCGACGCTACCTCCTTCGTGCTTCGGTCTCTTTGGCGGCGTGGAGACGGCAGTCTCACCGGACGTCAGGTAGCTGTAATGTGTATTATATTTATTTATTATATGGTGGGGAATCTGTTATATTCGTGTAATCTATGGTTAACCATAGATAATGTAGTAAATAAAATGAAACCACATATTTAGTATATAATTTCCAGGCTAAATGGGATCATCAATGGGAGCAATAGTTTAGTCACAGGAATTTATAAAGTTTTTTCTCACTTCGTACAGTTTGTATCGTCAGCTGATCGCGAGACCGGCTGACTACGGGGCACCGGGGTAATTCACCCCATGCGAGGTTGCCGCTCGCGATAGCGACAATATTGTCGCCGTCATATGACGGCAATAGCCGTCAGTACAAAGGATGTTTAAATTTTTTCGCTATTTAACATCTTTGTAAAAATTATTTTCGTATACTTGTCGTAAACTTTATTTAATAGTATAGGATTAACAGTAGGCACTTATAGTATATGTGGTTTAATTTAAGGCGAGAGCTCTCGCTTTTATCAACCTTGTATATACTATTTTAGGCATCATATGTCAACCCTGATCTGTCACGCTTGTTCTACTCTGGCATATGCATTTTCAACATTAATTTAGGCAAAAATGTTCTCAGTGATTGGACCTTGGCTGTAGAAGTGGCTACTTACTGCATTCGCTTGGAGATGATATGCGTGATGATTATAGTGATGTATTCTAAGGAATAATCACCATTCGTCCATTAGGGCCGGTTTCACAGATGTAATTAAGATCACGAGTAGCCTATTGCGCATTTCACAGGTTCCAAGCAGAAGAAGAATCTCTAAAGCAGTGATTCTCAACCTTTTTTTGTCGCGGCACATATTTAACGATTTCAAAATTTGGCGGCACACAAAGAATAAGATAAAATATAAAAAAACGCGTTGCAAAACAAATAATAAAATAATTTATTTCTTCTTTATATTCAAATATATTTTTTTCTTTTTAAATGATATTATTTAATAAAATTAACATTATTATATACTTGCAACATTTGGCAGCACACAAAAGTGCCGCGGCAGAGTGGTTGAGAATCACTGCTCTAAAGTATCACTCATATTAGTTGAGTTTGTGAGTTTCCTATGCCCCATTGGAGGAAAAGATATGCATATTTTTTAAGCGATAGTCTGTCCGTCAGTAGTCACCAAAATGCTCTGTTTGCTTGTAGATTGTTCGTTTGCCCTTGCTATAAAAAAACGCATACCTCTTTGTCCTGGACAATTTGGGTGTGCATATGAAGGGCGTTTCCTCCACCTCTAGCGCCCGCTTGATGCCCTTCTTCGTTTTAGGTCTGTTCATCCAAGTTTCACTGGCATTCTCTATAGTTTCCTGAGACATTAAGGTTTTATAAGTAGACGCTAGTTTTTCATGCCATTTTCGTGGACATTACGGAGAAAATTCAATAGTATACAAGTTTCTATAAAAAAGAAAGACAGGAAGAAAACGTTAAAAAAAAAGATACGTCAAAAATGTTAATATATAAGTAATTGTTTATATTGTCGATATGCCATAGTAACAAATAAATAAATAAAACATTTATCTGGTCACAATACTAAAGACAATAATTTATGACATAACATAGCAGTAGTAGTGCAGCGCCAAATTGGTTAGATTCAGTATAAGCTAGGTAGCCATGCGACGCATAGTACTTAACACCGGTTTTCAACCTCACCAATAAGGATGTCTTCGGGGTGTCGTGTTTAAAAGATTATTCGCTCTATACAGCACAATAAAAATTGGTAAAATATAAACAAAATTATTTATCTATTAATAAATAAAACTTAATTCATCATAGACCTTAGTGAAATTACTCCATTTTATAAGTGCCTGTATGTATTGTGGCAACGCGAATGGGTGTATAGTGGTACCACAAAAATAAGTTACATCGGCTTTCGTCGTTGACGCAGAAGAATGCAACATAAGCCGACCTGATCCGATTTATAATACCATTTCAATAAAAACCTTATTCCAACACACATAAGGCATAAAATATAAAAAGATGTGAGCTCATTGTATTGCGCTTACGATATTTGAGCTGTATGACTTATGACGTTCGACGTACAACAGCTCTAGTTTGACCAATGGCGAATGAAGAATTTCCCGTGCCTGGTGATTGGCTGAAATATTTTCGCACCTTTCAAAAAAATGTGTACTGCGCAGGTATATCGGTGTACCTTATTTCTGAGGTAGTACTATACTAATATCGTACTATGTATTAATAAAGAGTGGTTTGCCAGCGGATTAGATGCAGAGCGGGCACGAAGCGAATGCGTTGCGCATACGTTGAGGCCCCGTGGCGAACACGAATATAATTTAGTAGCGTACATGCTGCGTGGCACTAACTCTTTCAAAAAAGCCTTGTGATTTAGTTTTTCAAATGCGACGTATTAGCTGAGCATGCCTGCGAGATCGTAGCGCATACGCAACGAGTTCGCTGCAAGTCCGCTACGCCAAGAATCCTCTCGCAACCAGCTGGTATGATAAGACCCGTAGATCCAGTGATACAAAGTTACTGCCCAATATAACTATTTGCTTTCCGATTAATCTTCCTTTACAATACCGTTACTACCTATAATAGCTTTCTATATAAGTTTCTAAACACATACTATATATACTATACTCTGTTTTTTTAACAAACGAGTACCAAGATTTTGACGTGCGTTTCTATTGGTCTACGTGATCAACATAAAGTCCGTTCCACACAAACGCTGTTACGTATACATTCAGTTGAGTCATCGACT
>LUGF01053264.1:726397-743639 GCA_001625245.1 Calycopis cecrops
TACAAAAAAAAGATATTAATATATTTTTGTTTCGTATTTTTAAATGTTTTATAATCTGTATGTCATATTCAGAAGGCACTCAATAATGATTCATTTCACCTAAAAAATATTTCACTTTTTAAAGACAAATTATTATTTATGTGTTTTCATAAGTTGTAATTCAATTAAATAAAAATATTAATGTAAAATCGATCATTGATGTTATTTTAAACAAATGTAAGTATATTATAAATTAAAAATATTAATTTCATATTAAGTACTTACAAGGTTTTTGTTAAAACTTTTATTTTTATTGACTTATAACGGAACGTCATTTGTCATCGACTTGAGTTATTGATTGACAGCCGGCAATCATTCCACAAACTATATAGAGAAGATCATTCGCATCGTACTCGCTTGGCGTGTTGTTGTGAATAATTGTGATACCTACGTACTGTTTTCTATATCCTTCTATTGTTGACCCTTGCTTTGTTTTATGGACTGATAACTGCCGCTTTTGACGACTATTTTGTGCTTTCGATATCTGGACACCGATTTTGCTTCTTGGATTTGATTGTTTGTGAAGACATGGAGTCTCCACAATTAGCCCTAACATGTGATGACACTAGTGTGGTATCTCGGATGGGCCAGGCATCAGTCTACAATATTAGCTCCAGCGGCATTCCTCGATGATGTAGTTGTAAGAGAGGATTTTGAATAAAGAGTTCATATCAGGCCTTTTTTTATTTATGTACCTACTCATAAACCCTACTTTTATTCTTCCTTCTAGCTTATATTTATGTAATCTATTTTTCGATTTTTCCGCTAATGTTATAGGTAGGTAATAAAGTGCGATATATATGTGATACTATATTATAGTACGACTTCTAGTAGATTTTATGATGGTGGTTAGCAACTAACATTCAATACTTTGAAAGAAAGTGAAATTATAAACAAGGTCGCTGAATATACACTTCTTGACTACATTGCAGTTGGGTTATAGGTAATTGTCGATTCTAACCTAAACAGAATTGTTATTGTAATTTAAAAAAATCGTGGCTATTTAGACATAATTTTCAAATGAAATTATGCTCAGAACATATGAACAATCTAATCTAACAATAGTTTATTTTGGGACATTAAAAATAAAAGTCAAGTCCAGCTGCTATACAAATATGGCCCATGTTCTTTATCCGTTGATGATAAAAAAAATTAGATATAAAATGTGCACAAACAAACGAGCAGTTGCAGCCTCTTATATATTAGGTTATACAGATGTAATACACACACACACACACACATAATTGGTATTAAGTAATTTTTTATTGAGAAAATATATGATTGACCATCTAGGGTCTGCCTTCCAAAAAGTGACATTATACTTCATTGTTATACTTACTTGATATAAGCAGGCAGTGTCAGATAACATTCTTTTGCCTAAATATGTTAATGAGTACATCACAGCCAATGGAAATTCCTCATCTTCCAGTCTATCTATCACAGAGAATACTACCCATAAGTAACAAAAGGCTCTAGGGTCATCACATGGTTCCTAAAAAAAAAAATTAAATATTACTTATTATTATCCCTCGTCCATCAAATTAAAAATATTTTAATCTTTTATATCCTAACCCTTACATAACCAAGTTTATTGAGAAACTTGTAAATGCGCAAACATTGAATCTCTTTCCCGAAAATCGGTTAATATGATCATCAAATCAGATAAAAAACAAAATAAATTTATAGTGATAAAGAAACCATGATATATGTATTAAAAAATTACCTGAAAGCCAAAGTGAGTGACTGGCAAGCATTCCACATTTACCTGAGAAGTGAATACTAGCTTTAACTCTAAAAGATCCCAGAGTTGAAACGCTCCAAAATTAAATCCAACTGCAAGACTTCCTAATTGAGGTATATATTCAACAACAGTAACTCGCACATGATCTCTTTTAGCTTTCATTCTTATTGTACCATCTGGATTACAAAATAAATACTGGCCATCAATAAATGAATTTTCATTCAACAAAACTGCCAAATGATCATTATTCTCGACAGCCTGTTCTCTTTGTCGTTCTATTTTATGTATTGATTTGATAGGCAGAAATATCAAGTTGGCAGCATTGCCTTCCCCTAATATACTGGTTTCATATCCATTTGTTAGATCTTTTAATGCTGCAAATTAAAATAAGTACATATTAATTAATTTTTAAAAATAAATAAGCAGTTGGGCTGTTTAATTTATATTTTACTGAATTATTCATATTATTCTGACAATTTTGACGACATAATGGTGAGACCAATAGGGAATATACATGTATTTTTTTTATATTTTAAAATGATAATTTACATAATTAAATTAATGTAAAAAAAATACCAGCGCTGAAGAAACAATATTAAGCTCAAAAAATATGTTTCAAATTAGTAGGCCGATAACAGCTTTTTAAACGATCGCCATTTTGCCGCGCTGACATGACGTCACGCATCATAACAACCAACAATGGCAATGCTCCAATGCTCTTTGACAATCACATTATTATGATATTTGACGTCACAATTCATGCCGACCAATGGCGTGCGTTTCACCTAATTCAATCTTCCCGCACAATTTTTGCACTTTTCAATAATTATTTTCTGTTTGAAAACAAAATTATACAAAAAAATATTAATACGTACGCACATCTACAGAAAAAAACTACATATAAAAAAAAATATCATTATTTGAATCATACTCATATTCCCTATTGGAGCTCACGCTTATATCTCCACCCCTCTTTCCTTCAATATTAATTTACTACAATAATGTAAACTGAAAAATATCTTCCAACAAACAAAAAGACCAATTTTAAAAATATTTACCTTGTATCAAACAGTTTCGATTTAGATCAAAGACAAATATTTCCCCATTTCTTGTCCCTGCCATAACCAACCCGTCAAAACATTCAAATGGACCAACAGGAGCGCCATCGGACAAAGATAACTTTGTAATAACAACATCGGTCTGTATACAACGGAGCAGTTGTGATCCATTGACGTTGAGCACACATATCATACCAGTTGTGTCGTCACATTCTAAGCTTATTATCAACTGCTGAGAGTTTTCTATTAGCGGTGTGGGTAATTCAACCACACTAGTGACTGAAATGTTGCTACTGGAAAGTATAAAATATATAATTAGCCACATATTTTATCACTTAAAATAAGATTTATATTCACCACTATTTATTGATAAATATATTATGATACATACTTTACAAAATATATTCATCTATACAAAGGCTATCAAATATATTATATTCCGCTATATGAATGCATTTTAGAGATATAATCCTAGGCCCAATTATTACACAAAAATTAAGGAGGTCCCTGCCCAACATTTAAGATGTAAATATTAATGGGATTATTTTTGGTCAAATAATAGGTTTAGGTGCACTTGGTCTCAAATCAAATGAAATAAATAGATCCAAAAAATAAGACATTATTTAGAGCTTGATATTATTTTATTTTTTATCATTTTCTAATATACTTATCAAAGTAAGAGTAGTGCTACAAAGAGAATAAACATACTACATCGATTTGGGCGATTTATGTAACTAAATAAACATGAAAATTGCTGAACTCGACTAGTATGACATCAAACAAATTAAGTAAGGTTACCTGATTCCATAGAATTCGAAGTTACGAGCAGTTATTTTCAGACCACTTCTTAGATCAACAACGCAGAATTTAGGTCCCAAAGCAAGCCAGCCATATTTTGTATCCCTCAAAATACCGCCTAATGGTGTTTGGTCTGTAAAAACACGAGTAATGCTTATTAGAATTTTTGTGCGCTGCTATATACTTACTTATACATATTTTGCCATAAGTACCTGAGCTATCAGTTGCCGGCTGAAGAAAACTAAATACAGCAGGCGATAAACTAGTTGTTTTTAAAATCGAAAACACACTATTTTGGAGCTTTTGCATTTTATTGATATTTCTACTCAACGTTTATTTATTTAAAAATGACATTTGGTTTGCGACAGAAGAGGTTATATCGGCAAAATATTAATGCAAAATGATTACGATAAACTTATTGTATACACTATAGTTACGAGTAGCATATGCGTTTTTGATTTCACATAACGAACATTATCAACAAGTACTAAATTACAAGTCTACTAACTAAATAGCTCAACGAGCGCGAAACGAATTGCGAATTTACAAGTGTTTGAAAAATGAAACATAGAATTTGACGTTTTGGATTTTGGTTGTCATCTGTCAAAACAGTTGAATTATTTTTTTCATTGCTTAACACTAGACATCGGAATAAATGCATTTGCATAATTGCATTTGCATTTGCATGTAATGCTACTTTTATAGCGTACTATTTCAGTGATAGTATATATTTCAGCCTTTTTTTGTATTTATGCGTTTCATTTCAGTTATTCATACGTGTAAAAGCGTGTCGCGTCAGATGTGCATACGTCCGCATCGAACTCACTGAGTGTGCGAAGTTTGCCGAAAATTTCTTAAGAAACATTGCACTAATTCAAAAAAACTACTTATCAATCTTTGAAGAAGTAATTAGTGAAATACGCACTGCTCTCTTGTACTATTTAATATGGATAAAACCTCCTAATGCTGATGACACGACAGATTCATGTAGACGATACATAACAAAACTAATTGTTGGAAAATTATCTAAAGAGCTCTCTGCTAGCAACTAAATGGGAAGTCCCATTTCGTTAATTGCAAGGTCCTAGAAAAAACAAATCAACTATCGCACGGTTCATGATTATGAAAGAATCATGTACCTATGATCTGAAGATCACAATTTCGTCTCTTTTCTTCTGTGGATACGAAAAAAAAATATGATCTATATTTAAATATAGGTATGCAGCTACTATTATTACATAACTTGTTAATGCGAAAATAAATATAAATTCTCATAATAATGTTCTTTTGATTGTGCACATTTTGCCCATATTTCGCCTTTTTAGTTCATATTTCGACCTTTTTTCGTGCACATTTGCATGCATATTTCGGCGTTTTGATAGTGCATATAATCCTATGTCTAATAATCACACAAATTGGCGTTGAAGAATGAGACTAATTCATCATAATGAGTATGGTTTATAGGTGATTTACCTACATAATTATCTAATTTAATATTATAAGCTATATAGTTACAGTACGAGCTAGTTATAATTGAAATTTTCTAATAAAAGTCACTACTAAATTGGAATACGTGACACAACAGACTGTCTACTAAGAATTTGTGAGAACTATCATCTAAAATTTTTGTTTCCGTACCGCTTAACAATCACTTAATCGCGTTTCGTGCACTTTCCCTATTAATTATTTAAAATATTTAACAAACATGACAATATGAATTTCTAAGCCAAAACTATATTTTTTTAATACAAATAAATATAATTATCATTTATTTAAAGTAAATTTAAATTAGAATCCGCGCTTTTTTTTTTATGGTATAGGGGGGCAAACGAGCAGTTGTAGCCATTTTCATGACTACCGACGCCCATAGACATCTGCATAGAGACTATACAGATGCGCTGCCCCCCTTTCTTCACCCACCTCCATGGGCCACCGGCTACTTACACACCGCACGAAACGCGACAGCACAGCTGTCACTTCACGCCGGTCTCGTGAAAGCGAGAGGTTCCTCCCCGGTCGTGCCGGCCCAATTCGGCTGCATGCAAGCATACAGCGCGCTACCACTGAAGTCCATTAGCCGCGGCGTAGCTCTGCGGCACAGAGCAAAGTAATATCTATGCGGTCTCGAAACGTAATGTTGCTTGAAGTTGAATATCGAAACATCCCATTAATATTTTTAATTATGCCTAGTCTAGCCATAAGTTCTTTTAAAAAAAAGTAAAAAGTTTTAATTGCAAATAACACTTATTCCTTTTACAGTGTGTTAGATTAATACACAAATATTAAACAATTCTTATTCGAAGTGGTCTCCATTGGCTGCAATACAGTCCTTTAATCGTTGAGGCCAGTTATCAATAGAAGCACGCACTCTTCCCATGGGGAAATTCTTCACCACCAATTTTAAGGATTGTTTTAGGGACTCCAAATTACCACGGGGTTTAGAGCTAGCTATACTCTCTAAAACTAACTATAAATCATAATCCAGCGGATTAAGATCGGGATTAGACGACGGCCAGTATTCAGCTCTAAAGAAATCCGAGACGTTCGCTTCCAACCAAAATTGCGTGGATCGAGCTTTATGACCCGACGCCGAGTCTTGCTGGAAGTACCATACTTGGTTATTGAACATGGTGTTATCAAGGGGTTTAACTACCTTCTCAAGAATGGTATCTCTATACACTGGTGCCGATGTTTTTTGATACCTTTTTCGCAAAAATATGGCTCAGTCACTCCTTCATAGCTAACAGCCCACCAAACCATCACTAAAGTCGGATAATGTCTACGTTGCACTTTGTCTACTAGATTATATTTTAAAACAATTATTGTGAATGAATAAGTAACTATTTTTTAAGAAAGGCGTGCTTCTTTTTCTTTCCTATTTTGTATTTGGGCACACATTTTGACAAAAAACACCTGAATTCATAAATATATCTATGATTTTTAATACGCTAACAAATATTTTATTCAAATAACATTATATATACCATCAACGTTCTAATCTTTAAATAATATTCATTAAATTTTGTATGACGACTCAATCACTAAAATATAGAAACAGAAAATGTATAAAGTATGTATGAAATATAATATGAAGTATAAAGCATAAAGTATGAGATTTCCCAATAAATCATATATTTTGCCAATTAAAAAAAGAAACCAACAAGAACTTCTCATTTATGTTTTCTGCCTGGTTTACGAATTACGTCTAGCTGAGAACTTAGGAAGGAAATCGTTTCGTGGTGGGTTTCAGTACCGTTTCGGACCAGTTACAATAATTCTCCCTTGTTTTTCATAATCATTTCCGGAAGTAGTATACATAGTTAAATGTAATTAACGCAAGACTTCTTGCAGGCAGCATGTCTACATCAATACCAACAACATTTGTTCTACGACTTTTTACGAATCTAGACATAATAGCACAAAAAAAATAAAAACAAAAAATGTTTGCACCCTCTGTTATTTATTACTCTGTATCTTGTAAGAATGACGCGCAGGAGCCTTGGAGGATCTTACGCGGCTTTCGCACGCAGACTAAATGATAGTTCAGAGGCAATATTTGTTAATTATTTATTCAATTCAATGAACGGGAATACTCCCTTTTTACAATATAATAATAATTTACATAATATATCTATAATTTGGATTTTAATGCCACATTTGCCCGAATATCATATATTAATTTTGTATGGGAATATTAAAATTTTAAAAACTATTAATTTTCAAAAGTCGTAGAACAAATGTTGTTGGTATTGATGTAGATATTATGATGCCTGCAAGAAGTCTTGCGTTAATTACATTTGACCCTGTATAAGCACATATTCGTCACACGTATTCGTCAGTGTACTTACTTCTCCATGTTTGGGAAAATTTAAATACCTATTGTTACTATCCTTATGGGCTCAAACAAAGTATCGAAAATATCCATAATATAATCTCTCTTCTCTGTAGACTGACGAAATTACCTAATTGAAAATCTACTCGTTCCAACAAAACATTAGTTATGCCGTAACCACGGGATTTTATTAATAAAAAACCTACCTCTTTCTTAAAAGCCGGCATCGCTTCTGCAAGATATCTGGTTTTGGGAACGTCTATGGGCGGCGGTAGTCACAAAGCACCTTCTCGTTTGCCCCCTATTATAACAAAACCTACCATCATCATTTTTTTGTTTGAATCAAAATTAATATAATAATATCATTTACAAATTATTTGTATCTTGTACGCTAAGCTCAAATCACGCAAAAATCTGTTGAGTGTAGATTCTTTTTATTTCTTAAGATAATAAAATTTGTAATTTTAAGTAGGTACCTACTGTTGTTTGTTTTCCTAATAAAACTAACTCAATAAGATTTTATTGACTTATTTGGCTAATAACCTGTGACCGCTGTAGCCAAATTCGTAAATAAGCATTCTTTTTTGCTGATACCTACCTACATGTTGACTCGCTATAAAATACCTATAGTACATTAAAGTTGTTTAATATTTTATTAGATATTAATTATAAATTCCTTTCTCCCAATTTATTGTGATAGGTTATTACTTATTAGGTATTTATATTTTACTACTATATCTATTATATTATATGGAAGAAGCTTCTAGACTGCCACGCTAACTAGTTGCTGAAATGAGAACCTTATGCTAGCAAATTTTCGGATGTACGTATGATATGACATAACATGTCAACATGTCACTGTCATTATCTTTTGCTAGCACTTAATTCCTAAAATTATCACTAGGGCGCATCACATTCCGCGAAAGTGCTGCTTTTACGTTTCGTGCACGGTCCTTATATGGTATATTATAGATACATTAGAAGTTGGAGATTTATTTGCTCTAAAAATTAAACAATACTGTGTCTTCATTCAACTTTATTACCAAAAGACATTGTAAATGACATAACTTATCAAAAATTACTTCGGTGTGATCGAAATGCTATCATAAGGTTTCTTACGATTTGAGAGATTTATGGTTGTAATAAGACGGTAGTTACGCAAAGTATGTCATGGTATTTTCGTATTTTATTCACACAATTCTGTTGGGACATCTGCTCATTATGGAAGAATGTAATATGCATATTAGTATAAACTGGGAACGAAAGTGTAAAAAATATTAAGTCAGTAGAAAATAACCTAAAATTAAATTGGAAAACAATATTATTGCACCCAGTGTCACTCGCGTTAACTTACTAAAATGCTGAAATTATACACAAACAATTTAGCTGAGTATTAGGCCAAATTGACTCATGGGACGTGTGAACATGGTTACATATTTCATATACATGGTTTTAAATTTGGCTGCGCGATTGTATTGTTTTATTTCCTGATGCAGCTTCATGAGTCATGACGCTGAAGACGTACCGCTGGGCGACGCGGCGCAAAGTGCAAACTCTTAAGAATCTCTGAGTTAAGCCGTTCATGTATCAGGGAATATAATATAGACCTACATACATACATTCTCTGGAAAATATTACCTTTCTTCTCATGTAGTCGGGCAATGAAACACCGACAGGCTATGTGGATATTAAGCATCAATAAATATTTTCTTTTTTTTTTTTTACCTAAGAGTTGGGGTATGCTGTATGTTGATTGCGACAGAAAACAAGGTCAAACATACAAGAATAAATATCAAAATGTTGTTATGATACAGTAAATCGTAACTATCGGGGCCTAACATTACTATAAAGAGAGCTACAATTAACCAGGTATAGGTGTAGGTCTACTAAGTAAAACTCTAGGACCTAGGTAAAATGCTCCTTCAATTTTGACTAAACTTCTTACTGGTGCTATTTCTCCAGTGTGCATTATGATCTCTTGCTGAGTAGTGTGAACTCATAACAAAAAAAAAATGTAAAGCATCACTCGATTCTTTACATTTCTTTAAATACATTAGAAGATTTTCAACTAACTAAAACAATTGTACTCTAATACGTCATCACTTACGAAACGACAAACGGTTTTAATGTTATTAGAACTTTTATAATTTGGATTAAATAGGCAATCTCCTTTGAGGGAATAATTTTCGAAGACATTCCTTTTTATTCGACGGACATGACATGTTATTATTACATTATATTTAACTAAATTAATACATAATACTGTTCAAATTGTTTCTAATATTGCAGCAGTCTGAAAATGTATGCTCCTTTTTATAAATAGACAGGTTACTAGGTGTCATTTACCTAGTAGACACAGTGCTAAAATAAGGTAATAAAGAAAATTTTGCAATTTCTTCAAATATAAAATCTAATCGATAAAAATATTTTGAGCAACAAATTACTTAATTTTTATGCCGGTTTACTTGTGTAACCGATACATTTACAACATTTTTATTAATATCGTTCGCGTGTGGGCTTATTTTTATTTGTCCTTGCACTATATTCAGCATAGACGTGTATGGGCTCTCCGGTACTTCATTATTCACATTTCTCTCAGTTTTCATTTGATTAGCGTTGTCATTCCGTGAATTCACTGATTCATATACGGAGTGCTTCATTGAAGTATAAGGCTTGGCCATTTTTGGGCTACCGTTATAGCCAGGGCTAAAACCGTTTTGATTAACAGTAGGGTGACCGTTAATCGAGTTGTATGATCTGGTAATTTCTGAATTATCAGCTTCCGCTTCGTTGTTCATGTTGGAGCTTTCGAAGGAACTCTTCCTTGTTACTTGAACACTGTTCGATCTGGACGAATTAGTAATGGACTGTATAGTTGAAGAGCTACCTTGTATACTTTCTAATTCTTGAGAATATACTTCTTCGCTCTTTTGAAATCTCTGCGCTGGTGCTGACAGGGGTATTTTATTTTGAAGTGATACAGCACTTAACGATCTACTCGGTGACCCGTGAGATACTTTGTCGGTTAGATTATTAGGTTTATCTGATTTGTAAACATTATTGGTTGCCGCCTCCATGGACCCATACGCGCTGTCTTTTGTCGAGCTATGTGATGTCGGTTCCTCTCTAACGCCGTATCTTCTTGCAGTGTTAGCAGGTGCAACCGGTTCAATATTTTGTACGTCATAGGAAAGTGGATTTTTCTCCTGTCTTTTAACGCCGTCGATCACTTCTCCAGTTCTTGGATTGATATGTTTCTCCGTATCGTAACGTAGAGTTATTCTGTTCTCGTCAATTGGATGTGGTCTTGATCTATCTTCTAACTCTGCATCGCTGTCTTCATACGTACTCTCTTCCTCCTGTAAAGATTAAAAGAATATAAAATATTTTCTTTTTAAGTAAGTTCTAATTTATTAAGTAAGTGGAGTAATTGTTTATAGTATCTCCTTAAGAACCCTAGTATTTCTTTAGTAACTCTGGTTACAACTTGACTAAGGCTGAGAAACAGATAGACTGCTCTTTATATCTCTATTTTCGAATTGGGGGTAAATGATCCATTAAGTTAAGTACCATTGTATTTGTATATATTTTATATCAGGAGGCATGACCCATACCTATGACACTACCCAAATATTTTGAATGTGCACAAATTTGCTACAAATTTTCTTCGCTACGCTAAGTCTTCTTGGTATATATTTTCTATATAAACATGGTTTGTTGCCATTATTTCTATTTTGTAACTTACCTCTTCATCAGCCTCCTCGATCACGCTATTTTGTATCCAATCACGAATCCTCTGCTTCTTTGCCCTTCTATCTACCGTAGTCTCAATACCGTTGTCCCGAAAGTGTTTCAGTAGAATGTTCTTTTCGTTTGGATCACTATGAAAACTGTACATGGACGGGCAGAGTTCGTCAATGTCACCGCCAGCTGTGAATAATAGAAAAAAGATGATAAAAAAATACTACGATACGAAGTTTTTAATCTAGCAACGAAAATCTAATTAAATTAAAGATATTTAAATTTTTGAAGCAAAACTTCTTTACGCGCGCATGACTTTGGAAGTAAGCTGATGAATGCGTGACGAGAGCGTTACGAAAAGTGTGATCGGGTGAGGCAAACGGAAGTTGAGAAGGTGATATAAGTTAGTGAAGACAGAAAGAGACAGAGTTACGTTTATTAAATTACTGTAGGAGCAAAAAAATTTATTATTCTCCCTCTCATAGCCAGTTACGTTTCGTGTGTGACGTTTTACTACAGTGGTGTGCTCTTAAGGACACACATATTTTTAGCACAACAATAGGTATGTAGTATTTATATATTTTTATCTTTTACATATATCTAGGCAGTCAATGGTGACAGCTAATAGTGGACAGCTGAAACCCGTCTCTAAACACATACCCCCTTATTAATAAACATGGAATAACTATATCCAAGTAATAACCTAGTAATAAACTGACAGCTGTCAAATTCCATACTTTTTATGTGTTTTTTATTATGGAATTTGACAGATGTCAGTTTATAACTAGGTTATTCCTTGGATAGAGTTATTCTATGTTTATTAATAAGGGGGATTAAGTCGGTTTACAGCGCACTGCGAAACTAACATGTGTCATTCGCGCCCCATAATTCGCCCACGCTCGTATTATGACGTAACAATGCTCGACTAGGCTACTAAAGACTACATCTGTCCGTTTAGCATTGAATAAACTTATTTATATTCTATTCTATACTAAATGGCAGTCTTCCCTTAAAATTAGGAGAAGATTACGCCATAGTTTCAGCGTTAAACTATGGCTTAAGTTGGACAACTTGATGACGACATTACGATGAAGAAACTGCACATTCCATAAACATTCTTACTATTTTCAGGATAAAATTCAATTTAGTACAAATACAATTTGTAGTTCTGTCACATTACTAATAATAACGCCTTAAGTTGTTGTTACAAAAATACCATTAACTATTACATAATTATTAAATAGGTACGTACGCACTCTATCCGTGTATCCTTTTGCCATCCATCGGTCATCAACAAATCGGGAGAGATCATTGAAATTCGTCGCCCGCTTCTCCACTCGTGGCTCAACAAATCTCTTAAACATCTTCTGGGCTCTAGAAGAAACCATCTTCCATAATTTCGGTTGTCTCTTCAGTGGGTTTGCACTATTATACCAATTAAAGTAACTGAAAGAGAAAATGAATTTGTAGCTGCAGAGGGGCTAAAACAAAATATAGTTATTTTCATTCTGCAGATTTTTTGTGAGCAATTTAAATCGAATCATGGGTATATCGAAGATTTATTATCAAAGATATCTATTGTGCTAAGCTTTTGATCAGTTTGGTATTGCATTATTTGCTCGATAACGATTACAAATTATCCGTTAAACCACTTTGTGTAATGAATTAGATTGATTGACTTAGAAGACAATGCATTAAAAGTAAATAGGTATTTATTCATTTTCCTTAATTAGCCAAACTGTAGAAAAGAATGCGCCTAGATATTGCAAGCGTTGTGAACAACAGGTTGTTAGATTCCGTCTCATAGCTTGTTATAGCCCATTCTCAGATTCCTAAACAGCGGCACAGTTGTGTTGGTTTAAATATTGCTTAAAATATGCAGCAAACATATTACTAATATCGTTCTTTATCAATGGTACCAACAAACTCTCATTCTATTTCGAGCAGATACTCTGGAAAACTGTCCGTTCTGGTATTAATTGCCCCTTATCCATTGCCCATCATCTAAATTGTTACGTTAAAAAGGAATCACGGTTTGATGCCCTTGTTGAAGGCCAAATAAACAACGTGGCCTACATTTGATAGTGTGCATCGCTATTCCATCGCCCGAATAAAAATAGACTCGATAAAAACAAACACAGTTTCCGCACTTCCTCCAGTTGCCGGGGTGAATTTAGAACAAACATCTGCGGATGCTGTTATTATTCAGTGTTCCGTCATTGTTTATTGTACAAATCACATTGTTCTAGATTCTAGACGTTTCGAGAATTTGAATTCTAATCCTAGCCTGAAGGAAGCCATTTGCTGACTATCGACGCCAATAATCGTCATTTGTGGATGAGTTGTCCTCCTGCATCCTGTTTCACAATGGGCCCCAAACTGTTACTCACAAACCGCAAAGCGACAATTGACTTTTAAGGCGCTATGTGAACGAGAGCAGAGTACAATGCGAGAGGTACCTCCTCCGCCTTGCTGTCCCAAATCGGCTGCAATACACACATCTTATAACGGGATAAATAAGAAAATAGTAAATAAGTCGAGCCCTAAGCGATACGGGAAATAGAAACAATAAAAACAAATCTAGTAAACCTATTGCCTGTTTATCTAAGAATCTACTTATTTTTCTTACTTTTGCACTAGAATCTGTGTCGAATATATAATTATTTCTTAGGTAAACAGGCAAAAGGTTTATTATGATCTAGATGCTTATGCTCTAGCTACGTTTTCTTCAGTGGTTTTAGAAATAATTTAGATGTTCGTACCTTAAATACCTAGGATCATCATACGCTGCTTTCTGCCAGGGTAAACAGCCGGTCAGACAAATAAAAATAACAATCCCAAACTGCCATACATCATGACTTACTAGCGCTCTGAAAAATAAACATTTGGAAATAAAATGCCTGCATTTTTCTTTAAATATTTTTTACAAGATTTACATATATCATACGGCATATGAGCGACTGAAAAATGCCTAGTTTTGTAGAAGTCTATTGCCGGTGGTAGTAATCGTACCCTGTAGAAAAAAGTCTGTACCCGTGACAAAGAAAGTGTGACCGCAATCTTCGATGATTTCAGTTCAGTAAAAAAAAAAAGAAATATAAACAGTGTGCTATTATTGACTGGTTACAACGGGGCGGCTCTAGGTCAATTGTTGTACACCTAAGGGTCTTCGCAGACGACGGAAGTTTCTCCGCGGCGGAGAAAAAAGTGCGCTCCGCGAATGAAAAGTCCGTCTCGGATTTATCGCGAACTCAACCCACACGGTGTGCGAGCACGGAGAGCACGTTAAGCCGTCGGTCCTGCGCCTGATTTCTCACCGGTCGTGTCGGATTGCCATCCCATCGGAATATGAGAATGAGGGAATAGAGAGTGCACTTGTGTTTGCGCGCACAATTGTGCACTTTAATATGTCCTGCGCAGATGGCACGTGTATATAGACGGCCGCCGTAGCCGAAATAGGCTAGGACGACATTATTATTATTACATGTTACGTATCAAAATGGATTTTATGTTTATTCCTTTTGAATTCTGTACGGGATTCCGTGATTGTTTTCTAGGGTTATGATTTTATTCAGTGTGAGTGTGTGTGCTTATTACTTACTTGTAAGAGCTATCCATCGACAAACACAACACCTCCGGCGGCGAATACGGCAGCCATTCATTACGTCTTCTAACCACAGAGTTTACTTTGCGCGTTTCGCCAAAATCACATAGCTTAATTCTAGAAAAGTCTGTTTTAAACACTAATATATTGTCTAATTTAACGTCCCGATGCACTAGGTCCCTCTGGTGGAGATGTTCTAACGCTGCGGCCAGCTGTTTCGTCACTCTCTTGGTGTGGATCTCCCCTATTCCAGTGTCCAGCATGTTCGAAGTTAGATCACCTGAAATAACAATAAAATTTTCAATCGTTATACACACCTATATTAAGCCCGTCACAGACGTACTCGTATAATATATATTATTATAAATTATATCAAGGCATATTATGATATATTTTCTATACTAATATTCAAGTGATACGCATGCTATACTTTATATTTCTATGATGTCATCAACATAAACCGTGATTTATAATATAGAACGCATGTTAATACCTTTATATTGACTTTAGGCTGACCATCAATGAAATGAAGGTCAAAAATCATAGCATAGTCTTCGTGTGTGTTAGCTTATGCCCGATTTACACGTATTAAGTAGTTAAGTAGTTAACTAAATTTTAAGTACTTAATTGCATGTAAACAGATAATTTAGTTGCAACTTGCTACTAAATTATCTGTTTACATGCAATTAAGTACTTAAAATTTAGTTAAAATTTAGTTAACTACTTAACTACTTAATACGTGTAAATCGGGCATTACTGTAATATATAGGTATTACAAGCTGCGCCCCGCGATTTCCCCCCGGCGCAAATTTCGATCCCGTGGAAAATAGACAATCCTCCCATAGTGGCAATGGGCAGGGCATAGTATCCCATAGGAACATTTTTTTGGGATAAAAACTATCCTATATGTTAATCCAAGTTACTCTCTATGTGTGTGCCAAATTTCATGAAAATCGATTCAACAGTTTTTGCGTGAAGAACAAACAAACAAACATACAAACTTTCGCATTTATAATAGTAATAGGATAGCACGGCATATTATATATATTATAGCTACGTCTGTGACGGCCTTAGGCCACATCATGGTCATCAACAGCCAGAAGACGTCCACTCAGGCCTCCCCCAGAGAACCACAGGTCACGGTCACAAGCTACTTGCTTCCAGTAGCTCCCTGCCACTTTGCCCAGGTCATCAGTGAACCGGGTCAGAGGCCGTCGTACTCGACGCTTTCCAGCGCGGGGCCAGTGGGGAAACTTTCTTCTCCAGCGGTTATCGCTTCTACGAGCAATGTGGGTCCATTGCCACTCCAGCTTGTGTATAAGGACAACGTTACTCTTGTTCTCATGCATATCACTGTATTTCGGATCATGTCTGGCAAGGGAACAGAGAGTATAGTTCTCTACATAGCTGAGCGACTCTGACTCATTTGAGAGGCATATTAGTCCCATAAACCATTGTAATTACATTAAAGCGACAGATAGGTAACACTTATTTGGATTGTCTTTTATGTACTTTTTAATGTTACTAGCTGCGCCCCGCGGTTTCACTAGCATATGTTCCGAACCCGTGGAAATATCGAGATATGTAGCTTAGATATTAAAGCGTAAAATAATTTCTGATATTATAAATGTTTGTTTACATATCTTGTTGCCAAAGTTGCTAAACGTACCGTAATGTAGTAGTTCGAAAACGGTGAAATTAGGTGAGCATGTACCTACTGTTGATGCAGTTGTAAATAACTGCATTTTCCAGCGCTATTTTCTGCTAGTAACTATAAGAGCCACAGCACAGCACACGTGCGACTTTTAGACGTGTCGACCGCCGACTTTGCGACAGTCGCGTTTCAGTTGTAGGATTTAGCGACTCTCTCCGACCGGTCGCAGAGAGTCGCTGCGACAGTCGCACGACATTCGCGACTGCATTTAGACGTTAATTGACATACGTTAGCGGCTAAGGCGCAGCGCAGACGACAGACTATCCGTGGTGGCACTTTTTAGTCTGTGAAAATAGAACCTATGCAATTATATGCAGTAACGCACACGACGCGCAAAAAGTCCGGCGCACATAAAATCCGTGTATACGGGTAGACCGCACCGCGCCGCGCCGCGCCGCTCCGCACAAAAAGTGTGTGAAAAAAATTGAACGTTTGCTTCAACGCGCGCTAACGCAGACGGCGCACATTTTAGTCGGCCATCGGAATGGACGTAACGCACGCGATCCTGGCGCCAGAGGTCGATGTAACTATATTAATACAACAAATACAAAATAGATCAGCAATTTATGATACTTCAAAGGCAGAGTATCATGATAAACAGAATGTTCGAAGATGTGCGTCGTGTGCGTTGACTCTGTGAAAAATCCGCGACCGACTTTTTGCGCGCCATGCAGACTTTTTGTGCGCCGCAGACTCGATCGCACAAAAAGTGTGT
>LUGF01053269.1:0-11977 GCA_001625245.1 Calycopis cecrops
AATGACTGGATAAAATGAACGAATGATTTGATTAATGTTTATATTTTAACTTTATGAAAAGCTTTTCTTAATGTCCTTTTAATGTGGTTCAAGCGAAAAATAACATCGGCAGTTTAAATGTGCTTTTAATAGCTTGTTTTATCAATATTGCCTATAAAAACAAATTTATAGCGTAGATGATGTCCAATCTCGCTACATTCTAATAAAAACAGAGTTTACGCTCCAAGAACTTTTTTATAATTTTAAGGTTTTTAACGTAATCATTGTTATGTTTTACTTTTTCGTTGTTTCGTGTATTTCACACTAGCTGGCGCCCGCCAACACAAGTTTGTCTACTTACACAAGTAGAGCCCCTGCCTCCCCTCGGTACGGAAACCTCGGAGTGCGAGTCCAACTCGCGTTTAGACGGTTCTAATTTTGGTAAATAGATTTATAATGTAGGTACTGTAGTGTGTCTAGCACTACATTAGCGTAGGAATATAAATTAAGGTTTATATTATAGAAACTATTTGAATGAAAGAATAGAACCTTCGCGATAGTTAAGTTTTTAATATGAATATATTTTATATTCAAACGAATGAATTCCAAGAGTGTCTAGTTTGACAAGAAAAGATTTTTATTCTTACATTATTCTTCTAGAAGACTTGAGGGCAAGGTCCCTGAAGCTTAGGAAATATTATATGATTGTTTCTATGTAAACTAAGAAGTAATAAACTATATTCATTCACCAAGAGTATTATTCAATAATACCTTAAATAAAGAATAATTCAGCCATATCGGCAAAGAGTATAATTAAGTCGTAAGTAATCACATCTCTGGAAGAGACAAATCATAGGTTACTAGTATAAGTAGACCTGCACTAAAGACGCCCCCATAAAGAGATCGAGTGCAGGAAATACTACAGTACGTACGTAGTAAAGTCACGGGCAGTCCTATAGCTAATAATATAGGAACCATGATTAATCACCTCGGGCTGGTGCTCGCTGACACCCCTTCGTCTTCCGCCGAGGTCGGGGTCGGGGGTCAGAGGTCAACGGGGTCTTATGATCAATAATGGCTCGAATGGTTTTATATGTTACTTGATGCGCCCCGTGGTTTCACTTTCGTAAATTTCGATCCCGTGGAAAATAGAATATAATCCCATGGCATCATATGCGAACATTTTTTCGGGATAAAAACTATCCTGTGTTAATTCAAGTTATTCTTTATGTGTGTGCCAAATTTCATGAAATCGGTTTAGCAGTTATTGCGTGAAGGAGTAACAATCAAACATACAAACTTTCGCATTTATAATATTAGTAGGATACTTATTTATTACTCTTTCTCATGTTACGTGAAACTTATTCAATGTTAGCGATGTCTATTAACTCACTAACTGTGCCCCGTGGTGTCGTTCGCGTAACACCTATGCCAAGAGAGTTAGAAAGAGGTAATTCCATTGCTATACTAGCCGGCGTGAACGGGGCATTACCTTTCGCAGCAAAGATAGCATCGATAGCGTCAAATATATCAATACTATCGATAGTTCTATCGATACCACTACTGATTTTAGAGGTCATCGATAGTGGAACTATCGATAATTCGCCACCGCTATTATAATTATTATCTACCTCTGTTGCCATTAATGCCGAATGCCACCATCTCTCACAAAAACCTCGTATCTAATCATGACTTTTGTAGATGCAATGCAGTACGGCGTAATTTGAAACATATATCGATAAATAATTTAAAAAAATAACTTAGTAATGTTCATTTACTCTTACACATTCAGTGTTTCTAGATAAACGTAACGCAGACTATAGGCAATTGACATTGGTAGAATGATAAATAATTGAAAAAAAACAGTGTTTATTATATTTTATAGAGATTAAATTACAGATTAAATACCAATTTCATTTATATACATATTTATTTTTTAGTTATTTACCCAACTAAGTTCAGCCAAAAAGTACGCTGGGCGTCAAAAAAGAAAAAAAATCAATCGTAATAAAACAGACATATTATAATACGACTTATTAAATTTTTTTTCTATATATTAGTGATATTAGTGAAATAATGGTTAAAATAGATATAGTAATTTTGTAACCTATTCGTTACATACAAAAAAAATCTTTCCTATTTATTATATTAGTATAGATTTAGTAAATCTGTATATTTAGTAGTGTAAGGGTCGGTTTCACACGTTCCAATTACAGACCCAATTAGCCCATTAGGAACTGGATGTCAAATAAATTACGGATCAATTTCATAGGTTAGAGTAATTTCATTTGGAGCGTTTATTTATTGAATAGTAGTTAACCACTTTAATACTAACACGTATACGCGACACATTTTGCTGTAAGTGTGCGTTGCCTTTAATTAGAAGCTGTTCGTTTTTAAATTCTTTGCACTTTTCAGACGTGATTGTGCATATTAAGTTTGCTAAAAGTGTTTCAACATGAACTCTCTTGTGGTTATGTTCTATAGCGAGAGGTAGTGCCATGCTGCATTGCATGAGGGGCAAACGAGCGGGCGGAGTTTTTGGTAACTACCGTCGCCCACCAACCATAGAGGTTATACTAATGGGTTGCCCTCCTTTACCCCCGCCACGAGCCTCACACCGTACGATTCGCGACAGCACAGCTTATTATTCTATTCCGTTGGGAAGGCAACGGTCCTCATGTGTGTGGTGTTAAAGGTTTACCACTGCGAGGTACCATAAAGTAATTCTGAACTTTGAAACTAATGACAAAAAAGCCACTTCGTTGTAAATATTAGAAAATCCGCTACCGGTGATGTAACAATGCCTCCCCCCCCTCGTGTAAACACAGTTGTGTAGTGGCGCACAAACAAGCGAGTGTACAGAATCACTGAATTAACGCCTACGACAGGTGACGAAGATCGTTGAACTTGGGAACAAACGTAGACATGTGCTTTCTTTATTACAAATTATGGACGAATGACAAATATATTTTATCTACACTAATGTTGTAACATTCTACTTATGTTTTCAATACTTGACTTATAATAACTACTGTTATAGCTCAGACAGCAAAAAACTCAATTTAAGCAATTTGACATGATGTTATAATATCCAAATCGATATCGTAAAATCTCATTATAACACTGTGCGAGAGAGAGAGAGAGAGTGGTGAGAGAGCCTTATTTCAAAATCCTAACAGCGCGCGTTCGCTCCTGATTGGCCCTGCGCGCGCTGCAGCTGCGCTCTCATTGGTTCAATGCCAGCCTGCAAAGGATTTGCGAGAAAGAGACAAAGCTCTACAAAAAAAATGAGAGCAAAAATGAACGCCACAGACAACGAATAATCTACTGTTTAGTAGAAATTTAAAAGTAAAGTCATGTGATTTTTTCACATTATATTTCAACATTGAAGCTAGTATTTTATTAATATTGAATTATAAAAAGTATATATTTACGCGCCGCAATTTTTGCAATCAAATTAAAATATTTAATAAAAATATTTATCTTCGAAGAACATTACATTTTAAATCGTCGGTCAAGCAGTCGTCGCCTCGTCGGTCAAACAGTCGTCGGTCCAACAACAAATGGGGCAATACGCATGAATTTAATGTTTCGCAATGTTTGATTAATTGATTAATTGCATTAGTGAAGATAAAGTAGTGTATGCAACTGCATATAACACGGGTATTAAAACACTCGTGAGGTACTATTTTGAAACTCGCGTTCGCTCGTTTCAAAAATTCACACTCGTGTTTTAATACCCTTCTTTATATGAAAGTTGCATAAACTACTATTATATTCTTGCGTGGGATGTGGGATCTAGTGGTGGATTTTGAAGAAAATCTGTATAATAAAATAGACTTACTACAGTAAGGAGAAATAGAAATAAAAGCTATGTACGTCAGATGTGATGTGTGAGCCCTGAGATAAGTGTTTCGTGCTAAAAAAATATTTCCAAACGTAAAACTTCCCAAGTTACGTCTTTTAAATATAAATCTGTGTAATAATACTATTATAATTTTTTTTAATTATAAAGTATAATTCTTACGTATATTACGACGTCCGATCATACTCGAGCGAGGCCACGGGGCGCAAGCAATAAAAAACAATAGGCTTTAAAAGATATTTTAAATGACTCGAGAAACTCAGTGAAACGTGAAAGTCAGTCAGTCAGAAACAAGTATATCACACCAATATTGCCACATTTGAATTGTACTCGGGTGGGAACAAGGGGCAAGCAATAAAAAACAATAGGCGGTGATAGACGTTTTAAATGTACTCACATTTCACACAATGACTTTGTGTTTGTAAAAATACCTCCGACACAGTCCGGGCAGCAGCCAGCACCCTCGTCACTCTGACGGGCCGCGGTTATCTCGACGTGGAAGTAAACCCGCGCCAAAAATAATGGCGAAGGTAAAAGCGGCGAAATATGTTGTCACTCGGCTTCCGACGTTAGTTTGTGTGTTTAGATAAACTGCCTCCCGTGTACACGGTGGTGGTGATGTGGTGATGGAAAATTTAGGGCGACAGCGCGCGCTTTGGACGCGGCTAGCGGCGACTCAGTCGCTTTTTAGGCGCTGGATACCGCGACTAGACGCGGGGAGCGCACACTTCAGACGCCAGACGCGGCGACTTAAGCTGGCTTCTCACTGCGCGTGCTACTACGCGCCGCGCCGCTCCACGCGCAAGGACGCGCTACACCGCGCCACCCAACGGAAAATGACACGGCGCGGCGCGTACCGTTGGTTGGTAGATGAATGTGTGTATATATGTATATATGTATCGATCGCCTACACTCGCGAGCCAGCGCCGCGCCTTTGAGGTTACCGACTGTCGCGCCGCGCCGCGCCTGCCCGCGCCGCGCCGCGCCTAGCTCTTCACACTGCGCGGGGCGCGTGCGGGCGCGGCGCAGCGCGGGCTAACACGCGCAGTGAGAAGCCAGCTTTACACGCAAATTAATGTCAATTAACGTATAAATGCAGTCGCGAGATCGCGATACTGTCGCACGACTACTGCGACCGGTCGTTGAGAGTCGCTAAACCCTGCAACTGGATGAGTAACCGATCGCTGCGTCTAAAAGTCGCGTGTGCTGTGGCTCTTAAATAAACTTTGCTTGCAACAGTTGTACGGTATATTTCTTATCTGTCTTAGATTTTTTTTTTGTGGTAGTTGAGAAACGAATTTTGTGACATTTTTTCATAATGCGAAAATCAATAAGATATTTAATCATCATCAGCCTCTAGCCATCCAACTGCACATTAGATTAAGCTACAAACCTTTTTTAAGTGTAATGTGAGGAAAGGACCAATCGCATCACCCATTTGATGACTATTGACACCCATATAAATCCGTATGGCGGCTGTTACGCAGACATGTCACATCACTACAACTCTCTCTCTCTTTTTCTCTCACTCTCTCCCTAAATCTATCTCGTGGTCCTCCTTTTGGTAAAGTATAAACACAGTTTACGTTCCAGCTTCGGTCAAAATTGATATTGGGATTTATCAATGCCTAATAACGCTCTGAGGGCAATGTTGTAGGCTTTACCCAATACTTCCAGTAGTATTGGAATACCGTTCCATCGGAATAGAGAAATGAGGAAACGGTGAGTGCACTTGCGGCGCAGTTACAGAGTTCAAAGTCGTGTCCTTTTTTTGACGACCAGGCTGGCGCAGTGGTACAGGGCTCGGATAAGTGGAGCATGTTGCGCCAGGGGTCGTGGGTTCGAATCCCGCCATGTTCATGGATGTTTATATATGTATTATATGTGTTTCTTTAATACAAATCTTAAATTTATAAAATTTGTTAAATTTATAAAAAAACATATTTAATATATTCCGTTGTCTAGTACCCTTAACACATCTTACAGTACTTATCCCGGGGCTAGGCTAACGTGGTGTGTAAAGTCCACAGATATTTATTTATATATTTTTTTTCATGGTATAGGGGGCCAAAAGAGTTACTGAACTTCTCCTAAAGGAAGAGTTCAGTAATATACCTACACACATACACACACAAAAAATATAGTAAAGTTATATTATACCACAAATGATTAAGAATAAAATAAATAATTGAATAAATACAGAGCATAATAATTCGATTGTGTACTAGCATATAAATATCCATATCTTGTTTTTGCGTTATCTCTGCTACATACCCAAAGGGTACGTAGGTACCCAATGAATGTTTTTACCCCACTCAGGAGGGTAATATTGTTGAGCGTGTATTTCCTTGCCCCGCTACAGCCTAACGCTTGACAGATTTTAACGTATGAGGGGTCGTTATATTCGCTTTGGGACAGCGAGTGGTACTGAGTACATAACTCAGGCTTTGTATTTTTATAATAAACTACCGGTAGACATTTATTTTTTAAACCTTTAACATGTAGCAATTTTTTTTTTTTTGATTACGCAGGGAAAATGCTTTTATGCACCGTCCAACCAGTCTTGGGTGGACCGGAAGGGTGTGTCGGACTCGGCACGAATTTCGTGCCACTACCGACTAAAAACCACTGCCAGAGCCTTCGGCCGCTATCGTGGAGTGCCCCGGATCTGGTAACAACAGGACACTCCAGCGATAACATGTAGCAATAGCGTACCGCTGGCTTCTTTTTAGTACGGGACCTATGATCGAAAACAAAATGATTACAAAATAAAAGACATCCACGGAATATTTTTAAAATATCTTCAATCTTTCTTCTTCTATCTCTAAACTTATATACCTATAACTATATACAATAAACACTAATTAGACTATTATTACTGTATGACAATTGTGTCACAGTGTGTACACAGAATGCAATTGTGTCTGATAAAATATGGAAATGAGTGTATCATTAAGTATCTACTTATAGGCAAGTAGATACTTAATCATAGATATGTTGTAGGGTAAAAATATAGCACCCCGGCCCGACTTTTTATTCAAAGACTTTGTAATTTTATCAATTTTTTTATTTTCCATTTTGCCTTAAAGATTCACTATACACTATGTTACCAGTTGTATTTGTAGATGGCAATTAAACATATTGATTTTCAGGAGATCCAACTCGAGAAAGTGCAACATACAGTACTTATTACAAGTAAGACAGGCGAGGGTGACGCCATCATCTCGACCACGTAATACCGGCGTAGAGTGATAGCGTCGCTGTCGTGTTTCGTGTGGTTTGTGAGTAGCCGGTGGCCCATGTGGATGACAGGAGGGCAACGCATCTGTGTAACAATAATACGGATGTCAATGGGCGTTGGTAGTCATCAAAAGGCTCCGATTGCTCGTTTGCCCCCTTATGCTATAAAAAAACCGTGATTATACACATGGCAAAGAGGGCAACCTATAAAAAGTTCTTTTTAGTATCTTCCCCAAACGCTCCATTCAGGTTACTCTAGGTACTATAAAATGCTAAATCTTAATGAATTTTGCATCAAATAAGAACACAGACAAACAAACTCTTGCATCTATTATATTAGTACAATAAATGATCACCGTTACATAATCCAGATTAAAAATCAGCGTAATCTACACCTACTAGAAATATACAGTCTAAAACTAAGCAAACAGAATAATATTTGTATTTCCGATATTGGCAGAACGTCAAAATTGAGTTCTCTGATGCATTCTGTCTGTTCCTCGGAGAGTAGTACAAAATAGCTCTTAATACATGGACATAAAGTATAAAACGGCGCAACTCAAGTTCACCTTACGTCACTACTGCGTCTGATTGACAGTCGCCCGGCAAAATATGATGCATATTGAATACCGACGGCAACACGGGACTTGAACATCGAAATGAAAATAACGCGCCTTTGTTGAACTAGTAGGCTAAAGAATAGATTGGTCGAAATTTATACAGTAGTTGTGTATAGACTTTGATTTATGGTGCCTATAGGGAAGCAAACGAGCAGTCGGAGCCATTTTCATGACCGACGCACATAGACATCCGAATAGAGGCTGTACAGATGCGCTGCCCTCCATTCTCCTCCGGTCTCGTGTAAGCGAGAGGTACCTCCCGTGTCGGCCCAATTCGCCTGCATGCAGCATACAGTGTGGCACTACCGCTGTCTATGGCTTTTTTGTTCTGTCGCGAGGTTGGGTGGTGTGTGGGGCTGGCGAATAGTGATGTCGAATATAAAAACCACCAACAGATTAATAGTGTAAGTGGGGAACAGTGGAAGCTTAGCAGTGAAACCTTTTGACGACTACCCACGCCCACAGACATCCGCACAGCGGTTATACAGATGCGTTGCCCTGCTCTCGTCCCCCTCCACGGGCCACTGAATACAAACATGATGCACGACCAATTAACAACCGCTATATTTTATATTTATATACTTTAAACGGGACTTAATCGCGTTATAAAATCGAAGTATCGACGTTTCGGCCGTAATGCAACGGCCGTGGTCACGAGGAGACTATTGTTTGTTTTTAATTATCACAGCAACGCTTAGCTCGACCTAGTATAATATATATAGGTTTAGGTGCGAGCTTTTCCATTTTTTTATGAATTCCAGAAAGACGGCGAGCTCCTGTCAACGTCTGATGAAGAATGTGTCAGCTGCGGCCCGCCGCCCCCGGGCCTCTAATGGACCCATAAATATCTTTATACGGCGCGGAAGAACGAGCTCATTTTATCGAGTTAGAGGTCCCTATGTGTTTAATAAGGGAGGAGTAATGTTGGAAATTATTGTAACATTGTCACCGCATACACACACCTCTCGCTTGCACGAGACCGGCGTAGAGTGACAGCTGTGCTGTCGCGTTTCGTCCGGTGTGTATGTAGCCGGTGGCCCATTGAGGTGGGAGGAGAAAGGAGGGCAGCGCATCTGTGTAGCTTCTGTGCAGACGTCTATGAGCGTCGGTAGTCATGAAATAGCTTCGGCTTTCGTTTGCCCCCTATTATACCTAAAAAAAATATATGCAATTTAGTCGATTTAGTCGCTTTTTAAAAGCTGAATGCAGCGACCTGCAGTCTCGTCAGCGCACACTCAATAACGCCGTACGCGGCGATTAAGTCGCAAAGCGACTGCAAGTGTTTTCTATCGAGCATTGGAGTAGTCGCTAAGTCTCGATTCCGACACCACGACTGAACGAGAGTCGCAAAATCTTGATACAGCATCGATGTATTCGCAAATCGCCGATCGCCGCTGCTATAAGTAGCGAGTGTGCTGTCTCCCTAACTGATACTCATCATTTTGTACTGTGTTGTCAGCAAATTGGTCTGCCGCGACCGAGAACGTACCCGCTTGTAGATCACCACCAAATAATTTACCGTGGAGTTTCATGCGGTAGTGAGATTCCCCAAGCGCCATTGCGCGGTCGAAGACAGAAGGACGTCAATGTGACTACATGCCCTTAATGTGGATGTCTATAAGTGTTAATGGTTACTAAATGGTTGTAATGGTCGTTTGATCTTTTTAAAATATATGTATACTAGCTTCGCCCTGCGGTTGCACCCGAGTAAATTTCGATCCCGTGAAAAATAGGCCATGGTATCCCAGAGGAACATTTTTCCGGGGTAAAAACTATCCTATGCGTTAATACAAGTTACTCTCTATATGCGTGCTAAATTACATGAAAATCGGTTCAGCAGTTTTTGCGTGAAGGAGTAACAAACAAACATACAAACATACAAATCTTCGCGTTTATAATATTAGTAGGATATTCCTTGTGTGCGTGTGTATGACCCTGAGTTCCTCCTAAACGACTGGACCAATTTTTAGGAATTTTGTTTGTGTGTGTTGAAACGGATTTGAGAATGGTTTAGAGTCACAAATAAGCCTCAAGTAAAGCTGCGGGCGGAAGCTAGTAAAATATATGATTTTTCCCACCCAGTCACATAATTAATGTTAGATTCGCCAGCATTAATGAGCCACGGGTCGAAATTTACGAGCCTCATCTGACAGCACAGTGAGTGCGAAGGGACAGCGAAGGTTCAGGGTTTGTCTAAGAGCGGGTCGCAAAATTTTCCTCTGAAAATTAAACTTCGCAATTCGTAGCAAATTACAGTAGCGGCAAGCCTCCACCCCCCTTTTAAAAACTTATGTTAGACAAAGAGGGCAGGACCCTCCAACCTTCCCATGGCCCTTTCAACCTTGCGGCTATACGGGCCAATGCGCGGGCGTAAACCCTACAAATTCTTTTTTCACTACCTGTCCCTAATGGGTCATCTCCCCGTTCTGGGGGGGAACGTCACAGTCACGACGACTCCGGTGTCGTCCCAAAGGGTCGTACTGTGGTCTTACTAGTCTAGCGAACCATTTTTTTTTTGGTCGCGCTCCGTGTGAGCTCATCTTTTGACAATCGTGAAACCTGAATCTTCGCGCAATTGCGCAATCGCGCAGTCATCAGCTAGCTCCGGCTAGCTCAGGTCAGTGGCCCGCTGTTACGCAAGGCGCTCCTCGCGCTCTAGCGCACTCCTGGTCTTGTGCCATGCTCGCGCAAAGTTGCGAAGCAGGCGGAAGTTGGCCTCAGTTGAAACGAGGTCGCAGTAGTACACCGGGCCCTCCCCAACAATTTTGATCCCGTCTAACAAGGTCCTACGTGCTTCGCTGTAAATCAGGCACTCCCACAGTGCGTGATGCACGTCTTCCGCTACTGCTTCATCGCAGTAGCAGGTCCCTATGGCCGAGAGGCCCATCCTACAAAGCCTACTCCTAAAGCAAGAGACAAAGAGGGCAGTGATAATAAAAGATAACTCAAAAAACAAAGATACGGCGCGACCGGAGAGGTATGTTGTCGGGTTTTCTGAGGTTTACGAGCAGCCGGTGGATCGTAGAGAGGGAAGGAAGATGCATTCAACGCATCCGTAAAACATCTACCTATGCTCAGGGTGACTGTACTCTTTAAAGGGCTCTCGTTGCTCGTTTGCCTCGCTGTACTTTGAAAAAGCTGGTAAAGGCGTATAACCGAATTGCACGTCAAAAAACGGTATTGTTCAATTTAATTTTTTTTATGTTGTGTGTGTGTGTGAGTCTTGTATTTTCTCTATCCTACTATCCTACTAATATTATAAATGCGAAAGTTTGTATGTTTGTTCGTTTGTGACTCCTTTACGCAAAAACTGCTGTACCTATTTTCATGAACACGGCACACACATAGAGGGTAACTTGGATTGACACAGGATAGTTTTTATCCCGAAAAATTGTTCCTGTTGAGTTTACGCGGGTGAAACCACGAGGCGCAGGGTTCTGTATGATTGTATATCAAGTAACTGGGATTCCACGTCAAAATACAAAACTTCAGTGCGCTGCAGCCCGAAATGAGAACCACTGGCATGGTACCAACTCTGAAATGAATAATATATGAATGACCCACAAGTTAGGCTAAGGATTAACATTGGAGTAGCATTCGGATAAAGCTAATATAATTCCCTATCTCCTTAACCAGTTGTTACATTAAGAGTAATTATAGACCGGACCGTCTTCAAAATCAGGATGAATGTTTATCCTGATCTATTTGGTCATGTTATATATTACAGTCTAGAATATTTGTGAAACCTAGTGAAACCTACTGTTTCACTGGCATAATGGATGCATGCAGCCGAATTGGGCTCGATCGGGGTACGTGACGCTTACAAGATGCAAAGGTAAAGTGACAGCTATGCTGTTGGGTATCGTGCGGAATGTAAGTAGCCGGTGGCCCATGGACGAGTGAGGAGGAAAGAGCGCGACACATCTTAATCTATTAGACTATTAGACCTCCGGTATTACGGATGTCTGTGGGCGTTGGTCACTTTACATCAAGTGACCCGACTCCTATGCTATATAAAAATATATATCTTTATAGCGTTTATGCGGATTTTTCGATTTTTGTTTAGTCTAAATTCCATCCAAACTAGTATTTCATATGTGGAGTCATGAAGCATGTTATGGTGTCCTGTATTGCCTACCCTTCCACCAGTACGCAGCAGGATATCATGGACGCCTAATGCGTACAAACAGTGTGGCTAAATTCAAACCCGGCACTGTATTTGTCATCGATGCGCTAAGAAAAGGACTTTGTCCTAAAGCCGGCCCGACCA
>LUGF01053269.1:18616-29814 GCA_001625245.1 Calycopis cecrops
TTATTTCAAAATCCTAACAGCGCAGCGTTCGCTCCTGATAGGTCCTGCGCGCGCTGCTGCTGCGCTCTCATTAGTTCAATGCCAGCTTGCGAAGGATTTGCGAGAAAGAGACAAAGCTCTACAAAAAAATGAAAGCAAAAATGAACGCCACAGACAACGAATAATCTACTGTTTAGTAGAAATTTAAAAGTAAATGTGATGATGTGTGATTTTTTTCACATTATATTTCAACATTGAAGCTAGTATTTTAACATTGAACTGTAAAAAGTATATATTTACGCGCCGCAATTTTTGCAATCAAATTAAAGTATTTAATAAAAATATTTATCTTCAAAGAACATTACATTTTAAATCGTCAGTCAAGCAGTCGTCGCCTCGTCGGTCCAACAACGAATGGGGCAATACGCGTGAATTTAATGTTTCGCAATGTTTGATTAATTGATTAATTGCATTAGTGAAGATAAAGTAGTGTATGCAACTGCATATAACACGGGTATTAAAACACTCGTGAGGTTACTATTTTGAAACTCGCGTTCGCTCGTTTCAAAAACTCGTGTTTTAATACCCTTCGTTATACGACAGTTACATAAACTACTATATTTAAATTACATACCAACACTGACATACCATGATCAGACTGATAAAGTACTGTCAAAAAGTGGGGTTGTTTTTCTTTTTCAGTTTAAGCGAGTATACGAGCAGTCGGAACGTTTTTATGACTACCGTAACGCCCACAAACATCCGCATGATTAAAGTCTATTATACCGAATCTTTGGATCATTTATTAAATGATCAAGACCGAATCAATTAATCATAGAATCAAATATCAAATACCTATGTAACTACCGCAGTCTCGTCCCAACCACACTCTAGAGCAGACGCCAAACTAATACCCAACAAATTTAGATAGCGTAATTATATAATCGTAATCGGAGAGGCCTATATCCAACAGTGGACTGCAATAGGCTGATGATGATGATGATGATGATGATGATGATGATGATTATGATGATGATGATGATAATAATGATGATAATGATGATAATGATGATGAATCGTAGATCAGACTCTACGACAAAAAATGGTAACGATAAACATGAAAATATGTATTCAAAAAAGAAGATTGTTACACAGAAGTGTTGCCCTCCTTGGCTCCTCCCATTCAATATCACACCGTAAACTACCAAACCGCACGAAACGCGACAGCACAGATGTCACTGCAACGATATTACGTGAGCCAATGATACCCGATGTCGACGCAATTCTCCTACAATGGACAAACTAAATTCTCCTCTCACATAAAGACTTCTTGAGACGCAATAACAGAAGTGTTTATATAATTCAACTGGTACCGACAGTTCTGGAGATAATAACAAACAAACAAACTAGCGCGCACATTAGCGCTTGTTTAATCTGAGACGTAATGTGTGTATGTTCGGATGTGCGCTGGAAACACGCCAACACAAACGTGAAGTCAACGTCAGATGCGCGTAATATAGATCGTATTGCCGCGTGGAAATGTAATGTTATCAATATTAGGATTATATCGATTTAAATCAAAACTACAGCACGGAATTTACATAATTATCTTTATAAATATATATATATATTTTGTGTGTGCATGTCACTGAATTCCTCCTAAACGACATGACCGATTTTGACGACATATTTTGTGCGTTGAAAAGGATTTGAGAATGGTTTAGATTCACAAATCAGCTTGCCCAGATAAATTAAATTAAAGTACTACTATCGTGTATATTTCATCTAAGGCTATTATACATATTTTTTATTCGGAGTTCTCTAAAGTCCTCGACCTTCAAGGGCCAATAATGAACTAAACGACCCATTAACACCGGAAACCCCATTCTCTTTAGCAGTAAATAAATTTCTAAGAATTGTATTTACAATGAAAACCAGTAAGAATTATTCAGCTAAATATATTCCTATTAAATTAATATCTTTGAAGATAACGATCTCTTGAAATGGCGACTACTCTGATTCATCCCACTCCCTTTTTATTGGAACCACCTTCTTATTTCTATGATTAAAGATTCAAAAATTAACTATTTCTGCGTTATTTAGAGGAAAATCAACTAATTAGTTACATTTACACATTAGAGTTCGGCAGGAGACCGTTTAATCTATTTAACGCAATGCGGAGGCTATCGAATTGATGAGAGAGGCGTTGGCGGTTACCCTTGATTTACTAGAGGCATTTGATCAGGTCTGATGTAAAACAATCCTTTTAAATCTTCCTCATTTCCTCGTATGCGTTGTGAGACCCAACTATTCGATTAGATCACTATTTTTAGACAGATCTCGTCGGTACGTGCTCGCCTCTTAAATCTGTAAAGGCTGGTGTTCCCCAAGGCAGTGTTGTATCTCCAACATTATTTCTTTTGCATATCAAAGAAATGACGTGCTGACAATTTTGTGCTGTTCTAAAGCAAACTTTTCTTTGCAAAGAAGAAAATATACATTTTTTTTTATAAAGAATTTCAAGCCAGACAGGTGTGTAGGGAACGTGACATATGGTGATCTCTTCTCTACCCACCCCGCTAGGTAACTGGCGGAAAAGTGAGTTGTTGTTGAATTTGAATCTCTTACACGTAAAAACTATTAAACGGATTTGAATTAAATTAAGGACAAATATGGTCCTATCATATACATAATACACATAATATATTTTGTTTTATTACGAGCAAATGTGTGGTTATTTTTAATTATATTGCACAAGCAAAGTTGAACTAAAGAGCCAGTATACTATAGTAATATCTTGAATATCTAATATATAAAATTCTCGTGTCACAGTTTTCGTTGCCATACTCCTCCGAAACGGCTTGACCGATTCTCATGAAATTTTGTGAGCACATTGAGTAGGTCTGAGAATCGGCCAACATCTATTTTTCATCCCGATATTCCCACGGGATCGAAAGTTACGCGGGTGAAACCGCGGGGCGCAGCTAGTATTATAATAATTTCTTGGAGACTACAGAAGTTTGGTAAATATTTTATGACTCCTTCGTTGGCCATATTTGCATAATATATTTTGTATTCACTGCACGTTTTCATAGTTAATTAATACGCAAACTTTATGCCAAGAAAGTATATTGTCGTTCGCCCTTACTTGGCTCACGGTTTTCATAAATATCAAACGAGCACTGCGGATGTGTGTGAATTAAAAATTATCATCAAGAGCCTTATGTGGGTTTGTTAGCATCTGTAGTCACTAGATAACAGTTGAAGTAACTGTTCAAAAACTGTTTTATCATATTTTTTTATTGTATAGGAGGACAAACGTGCAGTCGGATAAATTTTTGTGAATACCGACGCCCGTAGGCATCCGCATAGAGGCAATACAGATGCGCTGCCCTTCTTTCTCCTCCCACCTCCGTGGGCCACAAGACATACCGCACGAAACGCTGTCACGACGGTTTCCTGTAAGCGAGAGGTACCTCTCCGGTCGTGCCGCCCCAATTCGGCTGCATCCAAGCATGTAGTGTGGCACTACATCTTGCTAAATGTGCGTTTTTCCATTAGCCGGCCCGGCACCGGCCCGGCAACGGCACGGCACCGGCACGGCGACGGCGCCGTGGCTTCGTTTTTCCACTGCGCCGTTGCCGGTGACGGTTTACGCCCGGCGAGTATTGGAGTATTGTAATGTTTCTAAAATATTATGATATGAAATAAAGTATGAAAATGGTCAATATCAGTCGAATACCTAAACTCAAAATATAAGTTTATATCTATTTATCAAATCAGAAAAATATCATAGTCAAATGATATTGTAACTAATATATTAGATATTAGTTACGGTATTCTAATATTGCTACACGAATATATTGATATTACCTAATCCAAAATTTATTGTCATTAACCCATCTCTTAATCGAGTCTCCAGTCTCGACTCACGACTCTCCCCCGCCCCGCGTCCTCCTACCCGCCTCGCGTCCTCCTGCCCGTCCCGCGCACTCACACACGCACACGGTGCAATACATATACAATACACATGCAGTTTTGCCGGGCCGGCACCGGGTGGGAAGCTTGGTTCCACGGCGACGGCGACGGCGCCGGCAGGACTCAATGCCGTGCCGGCGCCGGTGCCGGTAAGTGGAAAAGCGTGCCATACATGTTCATACATCTTTGCTTCCACGGCGCCGTCGCCGTCGCCGTGCCGTTGCCGGTGCCGGGCCGTTGCCGGCTAATGGAAAAACGCCAAATCTGTGCAAAAAACGTGACAGCTACTTCTATTATAGTATAATTAAACAGAATGTATACATAAGATTTTCTCTGCTTTATGACGTATATAATGTCATGAAGGGTAAAAGGTAGGAGATAGAATTACCTAATGCAAAGTTGAAGTACCCACCCACGTCAACTGATGCTGACAAATGATAATGTGGAGACGAGGCCGCAGTAATAAGGGGCGGGCGGACCGCGGATCACGTGACTTAGCTGTCGATGGAGACTTAGATTGATGAGGGGTTGATATTGGACGAGCAATTTTATATAGTGAAGTTGCTTTACCCTGTATCGGGAATTTAGTGAAAGATAGAATTTAATATACTTTAGAAATAAAGAAAGAAAGATTTTATTGATTACATACAATAAAATTGTCAATTTCACATATAACAAACATAACATTAAATTGGTGATATCAATATAGGTAACCACTCAGCATTTGTCATATCATTATGACAAGTACATAATGATATGACGCTGATTTTCAGTGGCTTCTTATTAATATACCCACAAAACACATACAAAACACAAAATTTTATCAGAATTCCTTCACTGCTAAATCAGTAAAGTTATGGAATTCTTTGCCAAAAGAAATAAAAGTAGCAAAAAGCTTAGATGTTTTTAAAACATTAATAAAAGAGCATTATTTACGTCTATAACAGTTTTCTTAATAATTCCATAATATACGTAGTACCCTTAAATTAGATCTATAGCTTTTAAAATTAAAATGTTTATTTATATTTTCCTAAATAACATTGTCCTCGCTGTTAGTGTCATTTCACTACTTTGGACTTGTCAGTTGTCTTCTTCTTTCCTTCTTTTTAGGGTTCCGTATCTCAAAGAGAAAAAACGGAACCCTTATAGGATCGCTTTGTTGTCCGTCTGTCTGTACATCTGTCAAGACCTTTTTCTCTAAAACGCGTGAAGGGATTAAGCTGAAATTTTTGTCAAATACGAAGGTCAGTTACGTCTTGATGCCTTGAAAAAATCACACTTCTAAGTTAACGAAATTTTGTATGAAAACGTACTTTGTCGAAAACCTAAAGTAATCGGGTACTTCCCGTTGACCTGGAGTTGTAAAATTTGGCAAGAAGTAAGAAGTTATAGCACATATATAGGAATAAATCTGAAAACTAGTAAATTATATGTAGATCATTGGAAAAATCATTATCAACTTATAACTAATTCGCCTGATAAATGTGTGCCGCAACCGTCTATTTTTAGACGGTTGCGGCACGAATTTTTCCAATGATCTACATATAATTTACTAGTTTTCAGATTTATTCCTATATATTTGCTATAACTTCTTACTTCTTGCCAAATTTTACAACTCCAGGTCAACGGGAAGTACCTGATTATTTTAGGTTTTCGACAAAGTACGTTTTCATACAAAATATGTGCATAATTGGCTATAACTTTTTATTTCGTAAACTTAGAAGTGTGATTTTTTCAAAGCATCAAGACGTAGCTGACTTTCGTATTTGACAAAAATTTCAGCTTAACCCCTTCACGCGTTTTAGAGAAAAAGGCCTTGAAAACCATGCATCACGTTTGGAATGTTCTTCCCATTCATACGGAACCCTCGGTGTGCGAGTCGGACTCGCACTTGGCCGGTTTTTTTTCTCTCTCTCGCTAGTATTCAGTTTCCACAATATGGATTTTGTATACTTATTTGTTATTATTTTAAGTTAAGTTTTTATTGATTAAAATTATTTAAGTTATGTTTGCATGCCTATGAATCCAAGCAATACATCTTTCAAGTGATGGTTGCCTGGAAGATATCGCTTTAAAGCGATAAGGCCGCCTATTGTGTATAATACTATATACATTTACATTGTAAGAATATATTTTTTTGTTTTGGTGTGCAATAAAGAATTAATTATTTATTTATTTAATATTTTCAGTCGCTTGGGAAGGCACCGACAATGTACACTCAATATTAAAAAATTTAGAAATAATGGTATACAAACACGGTACAAATATTACTTATGCTTTTTCCTTTTACGTTGTTCACAGGATCATTTGGGCCGGCACGAACGGGAGGTACCTCTCGCTTACATGATACCGACGTAACGACCATGTCGCGTTTCGTGCGGTAGGGAGGGGGACAGGAGGGCACTGCATCTGTATTATAATCATGCAGATGTCCATTGGCTTTGGTAGTCATCACAAGGCTCTGATTGCTCATTTGCCCCATTAAACTAATAAAAAAAAACATTTTCGGCAATGTGGTTAATTTGAAAACGGTGATACCACCATAAGATAGTGCTGTAAATACTAATGTTAAGTAAAAATATTTATTTGTTCCTTTGCAATTTTATTACTTTAGAATTACTGAACTGATTTAAAAAATATGTTTTTTACCATTACAATTACATTTCATACGTTACGTTTTTGAACATATTCTTTTACTCTGACATTATGGATAGTGACCATCCCGGTCGTGCCGGTCCAATTATACCGCAATGAAGCATGGCAACGACCTTTTTAAATAATAAAAGTATTAAAATTATTCCGTTATTTACGAAACTATGAATATAAGGAAATAAGGATACATGCCAAAAGAAAAAGTTGAAAGAGTTAAAAATATAACAAATTATCTAATACAAAAATACATAGTGGCAAAAATAGTAAAAAGAAAAACAAAACTACATTAGCTGCTCTCTTAATACTTTTATACAGTATTTGTAGACGCAGGATGTGAGTATAAAGTTCAGTGCCTTCTGGTAAAGTTGGAGGACTTATGAAAAACTTTCCCTTTGAGTTCGTGTGCAAAATACTAGTCTTTATTTACTTATGTCCAGTAAAGGAGGGAATTATTATGCCTATAGTGTAAGTAGATTATTATCATTGTAGGCAAATAAGACTTGAACTAGGAGATGTATAAACAACATAAATTCATAAGTACTGCTAGCATAGTACATTAATTAATTCAGTCTTCGTAGCCTCACAATATTAAAACGAAATAAATTACAAAGGTACAATGTACATTCTTGTAATATCTATTAAATACTACATATATTATAAATGCGAAAGTTTGTATGTTTGTTTGTTTGTACTCCTTCACGCAAAAACTGCCGAACCGATTTTCATGAAATTTGGCACACGCATAGAGGGCAACTTGGATTAACACATAGAATTTTTTTATCCCAAAAAAAAAATTCCTATGGGATGCTATGGGATGATTTTCTATTTTCCACGCGATCTAAATTTACGCGGGTGAAACCGCGGGGCGCAGCTAGTTACTAATAAAATAATGAGATGGGCCGTTCTTACCGTTAACAATAAGTATTATACTTACAGCCGACCGGCCGAGAGCCGAGTAGTCCGAGGACGTGTGCGGCCGACACGAACAGTCCTCTACAACACCTCGTGCGAATACAATTCAGTTTGCTGCGACAGCAAAAGTAAGCTACTTTACAAACACATTCCATGAAAATACATACAAATGTTTATATGTACAACGAATATTCTTACATATAAAACATACTTAGTATGCGCTTCATTAGACACGAGATACGTGGGAGTGTCCGAGTCCATCTATAGAATGAGATGTGACAAAAGATATGAGACGTAAACGTATACATAAGAATATAGCGACACGGTGTTTGTGTTCACACTCCCCCGTAGCAGCTGGATAGATTGTAATGAAAGGAGAATGACGAATTTTTGTATGAGAGTTGGATACAAGTTGCGCAAAAAAATCGTAGATATGAATAAATATATCTATGATTTTTATTTTGAATAATAAGGAAATTCTTATTTACTTTTATAATATAATTTTAATACATTTATTTTTAGGGGTTGAAAATTAAAGACTATTGTAGTCCACTGTTGGACAGCGGCCTCTCCCACAGCACGCCAATGGCCGCGATCTTCGGCTAAGCTTTCCCACTTTCTGCCCATAGCTTAATTTAATTAATAATAAATGAATTCATAAAGTCATAATTACAACGAAAGGTTTTTAATTTAATAAATTCGTTTTTTTTTTATTTTACTTCCCCCTCCACTTCCACAGACCACCAGAACCTAGAAGATCTCACAAAACGCGACAGCATAGCTACGACGTTTTGGTATCGTGTGTTAGATATTACGCAGTTCTACCGATTCGACTGCATTGCAGCATGACACTATCTCTTGCTAAATTCGAATTCACAAGTAAAAAAATTTGGTTTTTATAACTACGTACTATTATATTATTATGTTTAAATCAAACAACATTTTAAAACTTTTACCAGCTCCTGTACTATAATATTAAAATAATAAAACTATGTCTAATATTTAAGTTGGATTATTTATGCATAGGCCGTTGATCTCGCTAAGAACATATCTAAATTCACTTTTCGGTCGACATAATATTACTAGGACATGAGAGCCTTTTTAGTTATACGGAATAATTAATATCTTTACGAGTGGTCACCCGTTTTATTATAGAGAAAATGAGCAGAAAGCTCATTTTAAAATAAAGGAAAAAAGAGATATTCTTTTTTTATTTATCTTTTTTATTTGTAGCAAGTTAAACATAATCCGTTTATAACATTTAATATAAATGTACACAGAATACATATTTACTAAACGGTAAAATAATTTCACTGACTTCTGATTACAAGAACCTTTTTAAACAGCTACTGAAAAACAAGCAATTCCTTTTCCATTGAACGCTAAAGACAAACGCGACAAACGCCATTTCTTTTCTTCCCCGCGAATTACATTTCCGCCCTGACAGTCGGCGTCCAACAAGAAGCTGATAACTCGAGCTGCAGGCAAAATGACACTTTCTTTTGATCTACACTTTATTGTCTTCTCAAGGTAAGGTGACATTAGCTTCACTTCATTTTTCCCCGCTGTATTTATAAGTATTGGTTTCTTTTTTTATATTAAGGGGTGCTAACAAGCAGCTGGTGTTCGGCCTTTTGATAGTTACCAACGCACATTAACATCCGCAAAGTGCTTTTGCAGATGCGTTGCTTTCCCTTCACTATCTGATTCCACGAGCCACCGAAAACTCATACATCGCACGAAACAGAAACGCTGTCACATTACTACGGTATCATGTGAGCAATACTTACGTCTTAGGTCGCGCAGGACCAATTTGGCTGCAATACAGCAGGTACCTCTTACTCTGTCTGTTATAAACTCATAACCCTATCTTACTTACCTATAGACATTCCCAGGCGAGTACTAATTAGTATAGTAATTAGTATGTTCAACCACAGACTATGAATGTCCCCTGTTGTTATCTGGGCCTTGCCATTAGTATTTCAATCTATAAAAACAGTCCGAAGTCAGGGAGTCGGCGGCATATAACCCTCATGTTACGAAGTCACAGAGTACGTTAAGCCGTCCTGATTTCGCTCTGGTCTCAAAATCCGTTCCTTTTATTTTGCGTAAAGATAAAATGTACAAACGTTAGCGCTTGTAATATTAGTAGGATTTGCGGACTTACTTTATTTCTTATTCAAGATTTTTTGTTTTCTTTTCATAAAAATAAGATGTTTGAATAGGATCTGTTACGTGAACTTCCGATTCTCAGAAATGTTAGACGGTATGGGCTTATCCACGTTCAATTATTATTTATTATCTAGTTTTCCTCTTGAAATACTGAGAGTAACACATAAACTTTACAATAATCTTTAAAAGTAATCTTTTCTCGAATAATTTTCACAACCACCGACCTGGCACCAAAAAGAATATGATTTTGAACGTCCGTTACGTTCACTAATCATATTTTGTTTTTTCTAAGGAGTTAAGAATTACTAACATAACTTTAGAAGTTATGGCAATCCAATGTTTCATATTAGATTACCATAAGCCCATGCGCAATCTTGTGACCTCCCGGTAAATTTGAGTGACCTCTAGAGATAAGGCGGGCCAAGTTACCCCATTCCGGGGTAGACGAGACCCCAGCGCGGAGATAAATAATTGACGCTCAAACTTCGGCGTTATTTACATTTTTGTTCGCAACTTTTAATGAATTATGAGCGATTACGTGGAAGTTCTGAGCGCGGTATTAATAACTAGAGAATGCTTCGTAGCTCTCAGCGCTCATTACGGTGTCCTATTTTCTGTTATATTTAAGGTAAATTGAATCTTTGTCCACTGTTTTTAAGGTTTAATTAATTTTTTTTTTTTTTACACACCACGTTAGCCTAACCCCGTGCTAAGTACCGTAAGGACTTGTGTTACGGGTACTAGACATCGGAATATATTTAATATGTTTTTATAAATTTAAGAAATTTTATATATTTAAGATTTTTATTATAGAAATACATATAATACATAGATAAACATCCATGACCTAGGTGGGATTCGAACCCGCGACCCCTGGCGCAACATGCTCCGCTTATCCGAGCCCTGTACCACTGCGCCAGCCGGTCGTCCGTCGTCATTAATGTAATCGGCGACCATTTTGGACGCCTCCATTTACGATTCTATTTGTTTGTGAAATACTTGATATGGTAATCTCAATACCCAGCTGAGATTCGTTCTTCCTACATAAACCCCTAACAGTTGTCGTAACAATTATCACGCCAATAACAGTCGCCCCACACTTATCAACTCAGAAAGGGATCGTAACCGTATCACCTCGAGCCGGTCAGTATTCTTTGCATGAAACTTCATACTGCAACGCACACTAATGGAAAACGTAACGTATTCGCATCGCCTTTGCTTTTCTAGGCGAGGCGTTACGATCCCTTTCCGAGTTGATAAGTGTGCGACTATAATTCGCGGCAATCATGCTGTCAAACGTGAGGTACTAACACGCTCCAATTTACGATAGGGTAAGTATACAATGATTATGTATATGAAAGGATTGGAAATTTTTTAATAGATATTTCTTTAATAATTGAGGGAATGATCGTAATAGTCCAGAAAAACTAGCCAATTCAGCTCTGTACTTTCTCTAACTAAACTGTTGTTATTTATCTCAGACTTGACGACTTTTGGCATTCCTA
>LUGF01053269.1:65473-78950 GCA_001625245.1 Calycopis cecrops
CCCGCACCACCCGCGCCGCCCGCACCGCCCGCTTTAAACGCTTAAGTTCCGTCACACTTAAGTTTAATTCTCATTATACACATCCATTTTCTTTTTATAAAATACATTAATAACCAACATAAACTAGTTTTTAAATTGATATACCGTATGATGGACAATAAATAAATCTACCACATTTTTTTTTCCCTTAGCCACAAATTCGTGAACAGAATCCCGAAAAGCTCCACATCCATCATGAACAGGCTCCCACAACGTATTAAGTTATTAAACCGTCGATCCCCGACGTACATCGTTTTCGCACCAAGAACCTTATCTATATTCCACGCCGACTTGATACTTTATACGAGGGTGTGATAGAATCAGCAGTCGAGAGACTTGTCCATAAATCTGATGTGACTCGCGAACATCGTTGAATAAATATGGGGAACACATCATGTAAAGGTGTCTACCCACGTGGCGCGATATCGAGATCACATATTTTTTTTTTATTTTAGGCCAGTTGTACCAATTTCAGGCACGTGAGTCGTACGGTTAAGACCATTATTTGTTTCTGAATAAGAAGTAGTTTTATGTAATTCCAAATAATAATTTATATCTGTGATACACCTTAATATATATATATTTCTTGTGCGTGTGTGCATGTCACTGAACTCCACCTAAACGACTGGACCGATTTTGATGAATTTTTTTGTTTGCGTTGAAGGAGATTTGAGAATGGTTTAGATTCACAAATCAGCCCGGCAGATGGCGCTGCAACGACTCGAGTGAAACCGTGGGGCACAGCTAGTTTCATATAAATATGATTGCACGGACGGCAGTACTATCAAGGAATGTTTGTTTACAAATATTTTAACAAGGGCGTCTATGTATATGGTCTCTAAAAGATAGCTAAAAGATAATGAATTAGTTACTTAGAAAAATAGTATATAGATATTTATACACATTTTTATTACTATATTATGTAAGACTATTATTGTAAAAATATTTTTATTATTTAAATATAACATATTATCTATCGCATTAGGTAATCTGTGTTGATAGTTATAAGTTATGGAAAATAAATAAATAAATATTGCCCTTTGATTCATGTGTTATTTGGTTTTAAAAAAATAAAAAAGTGTGTGCTTGTGTCGTCTACCACACAACTGAAGTAAAACTTAATTATTAATTATCACAACTGTAGTTACAATGACATAACACGTCATATAATATATTAATTTATTTTTTAAATACAAAAAAGTTTCACTTAAATCGAATTTGAATTTTGAATTTGAAGTACAACTTCCATTGGCCTCGCTCAATGTGTGATTTTTGTAACGCGCTCGCCAGCTTACTCCCCATGTCAAGCACGCGTATAGAAGTTTCACTTCAAAAATCTAAACCTTTGATTCGAAGCATAGTGCGTAGCCACCTTTACACTGTTGTCGTTGAATGTGACCAAACAACTGCCGAGGATATGAGAAAAGTATCGGGGGAAAATGGCAACGTCTGTATAACGGGAAAAGGAAAATACCGTTTAATTATTTTCCGGCACGATACACTCTTCATCATATTATATACGTGTACCGCAGACATAACTACCTAACTAGTAGATAATAAATCCAGTTAAAAAAAAAACAAAAAAAAACTATATTTTTTTTATCTGTCTATTCAACACATCATAAGTCTAGCTAACCAAGGAACTAACAAAATAATGTGTAGTCAGTGGTAGTGCCACACTGCATGTTTGCATGCAGCCGAATTGGGCCCGGCACGGGGAGGTACCTCTTGCACAAAACCTTGAAGTGACGTGAGTGCGTTTCGTGCGTGTAAGTAGCCGGTGGATCGTGGAGGTGGGAGGAGACAGGAGAGCGGCGCATCTGTATAGCCTCTATGCGGATGTCTATGGGCGTCGGTAGTCATGAAAATGTCGCGACTGCTCGTTTGCCCCCCTATACCATGAAAGGAAAATGCAGCGTGGCATTGCCTCATACCTGTTGCATTTGACATGTCTCGTAGCGCCATGCTACGGTGCTACGTGTAGCTACGGCTACAATATTCCTACTACATTGGCGTAGCTGAACTAGTACGTAGTTGTATACGGTGACATCATAGTTCTTAACATCGCTAGCCTTAGCTGGACTTATGTGGCACGCATTATCAGTAATTTAGTGTTTAGTTTCAGCTAAACCACTTCCTGGTCGACGCCATGGACTTAGACCTCCCCGATCGCGCCGGCCCAGGCTGGTACTACTTGTTACTAAAATAGCTTTCTCTGTTTTCCCAATATTATAAAAACTATAACAGACGCTCAAAGCAGAAGCTACAAGACTATTACCATAATATTAATCCTCTAAAGAAAATCGTCTTTATAGAATTACGGATACCCCACAAGTGCTTTCCAGTCACAGTATATCCGACAGACGTTTGAACGAACGGTCAAACATATTCTTTTAATAATACTCAGTGACATTTTTATGGAAAAAAACATAACTCCTAACGCGACAAAACTCAAAAGTCCCATGTCAAAAGTGGTTATGGTGAAAACCTTGTCAGTGATAAAATATTCAGAATTTTGGATTTTGAAAAATATTGGAAATACTAGTGAATATTTTAATCGTCAAAATATAAAAATCATTCTTTTGGTTGTAATAAAAATAGTTCATTTTCTTTATAAAAATATATAAACCCTCAGTTATTTTAACCTTTTCGGTTGTTGACATTGAAAATGGCGTATCGTAACCGATTTCGATCGTCGAGCAAGTGTATATTCCTTATAATATTTTTGCCGCTAATATATTCGTTGTATGCTGTGTACTTCAAGCTTCCGACCCAAATAGACCTTAAAAGGTCCAGGAATTTTGCTAACGTGGTAGTGCATATTGATTTCAAAGGGTCACCAATTAAGTTGAGCTACCTGCAGAGGCTTTTACCAACGCTACGGAGGCTCGGCGTGACTGGTCTGCTGATGGAATATGAAGATATGTTTCCGTACGAGGGGAACTTAGTGAATTTGAGTGCCAGCAATTGTTATAATCGGGACGAGGTAAGGTTATCAATGATTTTTGCAACCTATTTCTTGCAAAGGAAAATTTCGTTGATTTTGATTTCAGGCTGTTTATATGTTTTCTGGCATACTTATTTGTAAATTTATATTTAATTGGCATATATTCTTATGTTATCATAAAAACATAGTCCCATTGCAACAATGTCCCATTTATAAGGTCGGTGTCTTTTCAGTTTGTATTATGGTTGTATAATAAAAGTAATTAATGTAGAGCAAGCGAGATACGTATGAGGTCTAATTTCTGCAGTAACGAGAGTATTCGATTAACCACAGATCAAATGTATTCAAATTCTTTCGCGCGTATATTTTTAGCAATAGTGGCAGCTGAAGTCGGACCTGGTAATCGTAGCTCAGGGCTGTATTTAACGTAATAAGTTTTTTATTTTTTATTTCTTTTTTATAGTATAGGGGGGCAAACGAACAGTCTCAGACAATTTCATGACTACCAACGGCCATAGACATTAGCATAGAGATAAGCAGATGCGTTGCCCTACTTCCTCCTCCTACATGGGCTGCCGGTTATTTACACACCGCACGAAATGCGCCATCACAGCTGTCTCTTTACACGGGTTTCGTGGAAGCGAGAGGTACCTTCCCGGTCGTGCCCGCCCAATTCGGCTACATGCATGCAGCGTGGTACTACCTACATAAGCGAAAATGCGAAAATGGCCACCTTACCATTGGGTATTAGAACTCATGGTCAAAAGGTCTGCAGCTTATATGCTTGCAACAACATCCTATTCCAAAGAATTTCAAATTCAAATTCCCTGGAGGTGTAGCCTATAAGCGTGTTCTGACCCCACCAGATTGAGTCCTCAATTATTGGCATCCCTTGGAAAAAGCACGGTACCCAAAATATTTCCAACGGCGTGAGGAACGAAAGAAAGAGTTTGTTGCAAACTGGGAAAAAGAGCATGGCAAACCAGACCCAAAAGATTTGCATCATTAACATTTGTCAATGTATGTAAGTAATCCGATATTTCGTTTCAGCTATACAACTTCCTCGGAGAAGCCGTGGACCAAGGTTTGGACATAATACCGCTGGTGCAGACGTTTGGTCACATGGAGCACGCGCTCAAGCTGGCGGAGTTCGCGGAACTGAGGGAGACAGAGATATTCCCTGACTCGCTCTGTCCGAGCGCGCCCGAGAGCATTGATCTTGTTACTAATATGTTGACACAGGTACACTTTTGTTTCTTCTTTTCTTGACGCAGGGCAAATGCTTTTATGCACCATCCATGACACGGGTACTAATATACCTAAACTAGCTGCGACCCGCGGTTTTACCCGCGTAAATTTCGATGCATGCAAGCATGCAGTGTGGCACTACCTCTTACTATTTACATCTTACAAGACTAGCTGTGCCCCGCGGTTTCACCCGCGTAACTTTCGATCCCGTGGAAAATAGAAACTCATCCCATGGTATCCCTTGGGAACATTTTTTCGGGATAAAATACCCTCTATGTGTGTGCCAAATTTCATGAAAATCGGTTCAGCAGTTTTAGCGTGAAGGAGTAACAAACAAACAAACATACAAAATTTCGAATTTATAATATTAATAGGATAACCTTATTCTGAATGAAGGTGGCTGTGTTACACAGACATTCGCGGTCCTATCTGCCAGGCGGATTAGGTTCTGGGCAAACTGGAGCGGCCAAGGCGATTGCGAAGCGTAAGCGTGGTTACATAGTGGAAGCTGTACTTCTTTTTACCTGTGAATCAACCCCAAGATTACAGGGATTTAATATGATCAGAAATATTAAAAATAATAAGGCAAAAATAGTAAAGTTTTTATGTAATTACTAAGAAACCTTTTTGGTAAGAGGTAGTGCCACACTGCATACTTGCATGCAGTCGAATTGGGCCGGCACGACCGGGGGGGTACCTCTCGCTTACACGAGACTGGCGTAAAGTGACAGCTGTGCTGTCGCGTTTCGTGCGGTGTGTAAGTAGCCGGTGGCCCATGGAGATGGAAGGAGAAAGGAGGGCAGCGCAACTGTATAGCCTCTATGCGGATGTTTGTGGGCGACGATAGTCATGAAAATGGCTCCGGCTTCTCGTTTGCCCTCCTATATCATAAAAAAAAAGGAAACATGTTTATCAGAGTATCTCTAGCTTACATGATACTGGTGTAAAGTGACATCTGTCCCCCTCGACGGACTTAACATTTCAGCCACAACTTCGCAGCAGTCTAGAAACGTGCTCTCTATATTATAAAAAAACCTGGTTACCACAAACGAATCAGGATCATCTCAGTTTTTCTGTAAGTTAAATCGTTTGGAGCGTTTCGTAACTGGCGAGAAATTTACTGCGCTCGTAAATTCGCGAAACTTCCACGACGCCAGCAAAATGAAGCGATTTAGTCATTTCGCTTAAATTGTGAGCTATTACCGTTGCTGCGATGAAATTGGGAGGTCTACATTGTGCTATTCAAATGCAAATAGAAATACGAATCTTTATTGCAATCATGACTACAAAGGTGTTACATTTTGTGTGTGCATGATACCCTGTTAGGGCGTAGCAACTTAATATAAAAATTTTAAGCTTTAAATTACAAGTATTGTCTCATTTTAGCGAGTACTATCCTCAAAAAAATCTTTTAAATTATAATAACACTTTAGACAAATATTTTTTTAATTTACTTTTAAATATGTTGAGACTGGATATGTCACTAGCAAGACACGCGGCTTTTGGTTACAGCTAAATTTATATCACACTAGCAGTACCCCGCGGTTTCTCCCGCGTTTAATTTCTAAGAAATCCATATAAACTTCAACAACCTATTTCACCCCCTTAGGGGTTGAATTTCTAAAAATCCTTTCTTAGCGGATGCCTACGTCGTAACATCTACCTGGATGCCAAATTTCAGCTTAATCCGTCCAGTGGTTTGGTCTGTGCGTTGATAGATGGCTATGTCACGTTTGAGTTTTATAGATATAGATGGAGACCAACGTTTTGGAAAACGCGGGTAAATGCCTAAACATGTCCTCCTTCCTCATCCACAGGGCAGCGGCCACTTATACACCTCACGAAATGCGACAGCACAGCTGTTACTTTTCACCGGTATCGTGTATTTAGCAAGTTTACTTCCGGCCCAAATCGGCTGCATGCGTGCTTCAATCCTGGCACTGCCTCTTCTATATATATAAAAATTAATGTTTGTCTGTACGTCCTTTATTAAATCGTAAACTATGCATTTGATCATGTAATGTTCAAAAAAGTTGTCGTGCATGAGCCCACAAAGATTTCCTAGTTATTTTTTTTTATTTCTATCTCTAAGCAGTGTTTAGTGTATTTTTTGTATATGTTTAGTCATAGACCGTACACTGAATATACATACCATAGATGATGTCTATGGTTAGGTACAGATGACAAGAGAGAGAGGGATGTTTGACATTACGACCGTGACTTAGTGACAGCTACAAGCATATCACCGTAGGTAGAGAGCTGCGGATTACCAGTAACCGATCTGTCAGACTTGTCCTACTTCCACTTGGCATGTGTATGTAACAAGCGGGTGAAATAGGGGGGCACAGTTAGCACTAAATAAAGTCTTCGTTTCCAGGTTATACAATTCCATGCTGACATTTTTCCGTTGCGCTACATACACGTGGGCTGCGACGAGGTGTTCCACATCAACGAGTGTTGGAGGTGCAAGTACAGGAACCTGAAGCGACAGTGAGTAGGCTGAGGTAGTGCCACGCTGCATGCTTGCATGCAGTCGAATTGGGCCGGCACGACCGGGGAGGAACCTCTCGCTTACACGAGACTGGCGTAAAGTGACAGCTGTGCTGTCGCGTTTCGTGCGGTGTGTAAGTAGCCGGTGGCCCATGGAGGTGGGAGGAGAAAGGAGGGCAGCGCATCTGTATAGCCTCTATGCGGATGTTGTTGTCGGTAGTCATGAAATTGGCTCCGGCTGCTCGTTTGCCCTCCTATATCGTAAAAAAAAAAAACGCTGCAGACATGCATGGAGCCGGCAAGACCGGGGAGGTGCCTCACGCTCGCGAAGAGACAGCTGTGCTGTTGCATTTCGCGTGGTAACTAGCCGGTGGTCAATGCAGGGCTGAGGAAGGAGGGTAACGCATCTGTATAAGAGCGCCTTCACACTAGCGTCTGTTCAGCGTAGGCGTTCGATGAACGTATGCGGTATGCGCGGCGCAGACGTGCGTTACGTTGCGACAACGCGACGCGCGCGGCGCTTTGCCGCAACTTTTCCTCTACAGTTAATTGTACGCTGCGTTAGCGCGGCGAAGACGTCACACAATTAAAACAAAAACAAAAAAAACACGCGACAACGCGACGCACGTGTCGCGTTGTCGCAGACGCTAGTGTGAAGGCGCTCTTACATCTATGCGGGCATGTTTATGGAGTCGGTAGTCATGAAAATAACTCCGACTGCTAGTTTGCCCTCTTCTTCCTCTATTCTTATTTCATTTCTTACTAAAAATACGTCCATGCCAGGATTACCCAGCAGATATGCCATGGCGCTAAAGACGGAGCGTTGTCTTACCCACAATTAAACTCCTATGGGTTTCTAAAGAACATGATTAATACAGCGACATAACTCTTTTTTATGGTATAGTAGGGCAAACGAGCAGTCAGAGACATTTTCATGACTGCCGACGCCCATGGACATCCGCATAGAGGCTATACAGATGCGCTGCCCTCCTTTCTCCTCCCACCTCCATGGGGCACCGGCTACTTACACACCGCACGAAACGCGACAGCAAAGCTGTCACTTTAGGCCGGTCTCGTGTAAGAGAGGTACCTCCCCGGTCGTACCGGCCCAGTTGGGCTGCATGCAAGCATGCAGTGTGACACTACATTTTACTAAGACCTTTATATATGATCCCAATCTCTTATCTATAACATTATTTCCAGCGACATATTCCTGAGTCACATGAAAGTGGTGACGGATATAGTCCACACGCTGGCCCCGGATTCGGTCGCCCTGGTATGGGACGACATGTTCCGCGGCATGCCCCCAAACACACTAAACACCATCGACGCGCTGGGCGTTGACCTCGTCTGCTGGGACTACGGAACCACCATCTCCGTGTCACATGTGAACTTGATGAAGTACCACAGGAAGTTTGAGAACCTGTGGATAGCGTCAGCCTTCAAGGGCGCCGATGGGAGGTTGTCGACGATCCCAAACCTGCGCAAGCGATTACTCAATCACTACAAATGGATGAGATTCATCAACAACTACAAATTCGGAGGAGAGGATAGAGTGTACCAGTTCAGCGGGATAATTCTGACGGGATGGTCTAGGTACAGCCACATGGACCCACCGTGCGACCTCTTCCAAGCGAGCCTTCCCAGTCTCTTCATGAACCTTCTCTTCATCGAATGGTCGTCAAACAACATGGACAAACTTGACAACAGTCTTAGTGATATTTTCGTGAACCACATATACAATGATTTGATTAAAGAACTGAATTGCACAAATGTGATCATCATGAGTGATGATTTTGATTATTTTGATTTCAGTCAGTGTATGTATGATGGCAGTGATATATACCGGGTTCTGATCCGCTGTGACAAGCTAATATCAGACATGCGTAGTAACGTTTTTTATATTGAAAAGGGTTTATTGTTTGCAAATTATTATGCAAAATTTAAACTTACAAATAGGAATGTGATTTCGGAACAGTACACATGGTGTAACAGGACTTTCAATGATCTACTAATTGTTGAGAAGGGACTTAGTAGTACGCTGAGGCGATACTATAGTGATGATTTTGTGCAGGAGTACCTTAGTTTTAGATTGTACGAAGCAAAGGTTGTATTGATCAAACTCTTTGACAGTTTACGTAATATGTGGGAAAACGATATTTGGGAGAGGCGGTCAGTTTTATGAGAATACGGATTTGTGATGCGACTCGAGTCATGTTTTTACTCGAGTTACTCGAGTCAGTTTGTCAAACTCGTATTCGAGTAAAAAAATTTCTACTCGAGTGAATTTGCACTCGAGTACCCGAGTGAACTCGTCGCGCCGAGTACACTCGGGTCGCCGAGTAAACTAGTCGCGCTGAGTACACTCGAGTCGCCAAGTGAACTCGCCACTCGAGTGACATTTTTACTCGAGTGCCATTTTTACTCGAGTGAAATTTTTACTCGAGTGACTTTTTTACTCGAGTGTAACTCGAGTGAGGGAACAATCTTACTCGAGTGACTCAAGTCCCAAATTCCTATTTGAGTCGCATCACTAATACGGATAAGAAAAAGATTTTTTTTCTATAGCATTTTATATATAGCATAGGGAGGCAAGCGGAGCAATGTTCATGCCTACCGACGCCCATAGACATCCGCATAGAGGTTATACAGATGCGTAGCACCCCATCCTCCTCACTCCATGGGCCACCGGCTACACGCACGAAAAGCATGTCGCATAGGTGTCACTTTACGCCGATTTGGTGTAAGCGAATACCTCCCCGATCTCGCCAGCCATGTTCATGCATGCATGCAGTGTGGCACTCTTACTAAAGCATGTTATATAATGAGCGTGATCGCTTAGAAGTGTCATTAGAACTTGATCGTGAACACCATCGGGGAAGTGCAACTCGTGCATGAAAGTGGCTTGAAGTGATAGCTATGTCCTCACGCTTCTGAAAAGAGGGCAACGCATCTGAATAACTAGATGTTTATGGTTGTCGATGACCAACAAAAAGCCGCTGCTCATGTTTTCCTTCTCCTTTATACACAGACTATATTTTTTATATCTCAGCTTATTAATAGAAACAATTTATAAAAGGTCTTAAAAATGCTTTAAAAATGCTCAAATCTGTCTTTCTTTTTTCAAGTTAGAGCTTAGGAATTCAATATTTGAATAAGTAATAAAAAGTAAGTAAAAATGAGCTGGAAGTGATTCCTGTATGGAATAAGCTGTACCTTTGTACTTGCTTTGTAATATATCTCTGTTTAGTATATAAGTAGGTAAGTTTGTTTCCATGTACATTGTACATACATTATTAAATAAATAAATAAATAAATAAATAAAATATAATATGAGATATAATTTTTAAAGCATTTTTAAGACATATAATGCAATAAAATCACAAAAATGCGGATCCGACTTTGTTATTTTCTACGTTCGAATTAGTTCTACAAACCTTATTAAATGCAAAGGTTCCTAATCGTCGGCTTTTAGTCTTATGTGATAATGCAAGTATCTATTATTAGTATATTTTAGATAATAAAGTTTTTATTTATTGATTTTATTATTGATAGTATTAATAACTAATAATAACTAGCTGCGCCCCGTGGTTTCACCTGCGTAAATTTCAATCCCATGGAAAATAGAAAATCATCCCATAGGACCATTTTTTCCGGATAAAAACTGACTGGTGAGCCAATTTTCATGAAAATCGGTTCATCAGTTCTTGCGTGAGAGAGTAACAAACAAACATACAAACTTTCTCGTTTATAATATTAGTAGGACAAACAAATTGTATGGGTGTATCGAAATGGCAGACGCCAACAAAACAAGAGGTACCTTTTATGAAAAATAATATACCTATCTTGCGAGAGCACTTATCTTATTACAGGGTTTCACTTAAAACTTTGAGCAAACACGACTTTTGTCTTTTCAATTTATTACTTTCTTTATGCGTAATTTATCTTTGATAAATATTATATCGTTTTGTTTTTATCAAATTATCTTTTTTTTCTTTGTTGTTTATTTTTTTTATAACCATCGTCGTGGCCTAATGTTTTTTCGTTTAATTACAATTTTTACACACAAACAAATACAATTTTAATTAATATCCTTTGTATTAGGTAAGGTAGTTTGGGATAGGTTAAATAGTGAAAGTACCTATCTCCGACCTTCACTATATAATATAGACAATGTCCTAGCCGGTTTCTTTTACTGCAGCCCTTCTCTTTCTCCTTATCTATGCGCAGGACATATTATGATGCACAAGTATTTGCACAGACACAAGTGCACTCTCTATTCCCTCCATCTCCTACTCCGCTGTGAAGGTAATGGCCGGGGAGATATCAGAGCAGGATCGACGGCTGAACGTGCTTTCCAAGGCACGGGAGTGTACCACCGCCAACTTCTACACTCGACTATAAATTAAAAAATCACACTTTTTTTTATGGTATAGGGGGGCAAACGAGCAGTCGTAGCCATTTTCATGACTACATCCACATAGAAGCTATACAGATGCGCTGCCCTCCTTTCTTTTCCCACCTCCATGGGCCACCGTCTACTTACACACCGCACGAAACGCGACAGCACACTTTACGCTGGTCTCGTGTAAGCGAGAGGTACCTCTCCGGAATTCGAATCCAGGACCTCGCCTCTGTGGTTGAATATGCTTACCACAAGACCACCAGGCAGTCAAAGGCAGTCTTCGCTATGAAGAGCCTTTCCGTTGTATCAAGATTAGTCTCAATAAAGTAACGTGGGAAAATACCTCTATGCACCATCCAACTGGTCCTCGGTGGACCAGAAGGATGTATCGGACTCGGCACGTGCCACTACCGACTAAAAACCACTGCGAGAGCCTTCAGCATAGTGGAGTGCCCCGGATCTGGTAGCAGCTGGACACCCCGGGCGACTGGCCTCAACTTGTGGACCGATCTTCAACACAGAAGGGGATCATATCAGCTGAGTTGAAATAGCCAACACCGCAGTCTTTACACTCTCTTTTCAAATTGATCTCTGTAGGGAATCAATAAATGCTTCAAATGCACTGTATTTTTTTTTAAACGGGCTTTGGCCCACAACTCGTTCCCACCACTGTTACTCCTGTGTCACAAGGATCGACAGCGGCAAGCACACCCTTTGATATGATCGCAGGGAGCCCGAGGGAAAAGCTAAATCTGTCCTGGGACCCGCAACGAATTTAATCAGAAGAAAGTTGGAGGAGTAGGAAGTAATTTCCCTCCCTAATCAAAGCGGGAGACAGCTTTGATTAGGGAGGGAAATTGGAAATGTACTGTATCTTTATCTTTATCTTATTATCTTTGTGAGAGGTAGTGCCCTGCCGCATTGCAGCGAAATTGGTCCGCACGACCGGGGTGGGACCTCTCGCCCACACGATACCACCGTGAAGTGACAATTATACTGTCGCGTTTCGTACGGTGTTTCAGTTTCAGATGGCCCATGAGGGGGGAGGAGAAAGGAGGGCAGCACATCTGCATTTATATGTGGATGTCTATGGGCGTCGGTAGTCATATTGGCTCCGACTGCTCGACTATACTATAAAAAAATGTATATGAAATCAGATTCGACACTGTTCCTGCTATTGAACCATCAGTAAAACAAATAGAGCCTTTAAAGAATTGCTTGACATGTTTTTTTTATGGTATAGGGGGACAAACGAGCAATCGGAGCCATTTTCATGACCACCGACGCCCATAGAGGTCAGCATAGAGATGAATATATGCCCTCCATCCTCCACCCACCGCAATGGGCCACCGGCTACTTACACACCGCACGAAACGCAATAGCACAGACTTACACGAGATGGGCGTAAAGTGGCAGACTTTACGCCGATCTCGTTTAAGTGAGAGGTACCTCTCGATCGCGACGGCCCAATTCGGTTACATGCATGCCCGTAGCGTGGCACTACCTCCTCCTAATGTAGAAAGTAAGACTCGGCACTGTAGTGAAAGTAAAGCCTGTAAACAATTACTTGACATCTATACAGGAGATTTTCCTTCACTCAAGAAAATGAATAAAATGAATAAAGGTGCCATTCAAACCTGACAATCATTCAAAAGAAAAATGTATATAGGTATATATTTCACTTACAAAAAAAAGAACAATATGATTTATAAAATCACGATCCACTATTGTCAACAGTAAATATTGGTATCAAAATATGTATCATTCCTTAACATTTAAAAGTAATCAACAATATGCTAACGTGTGCTTATTATCTATTTTTGCCATCTTCTTCTTTATCTATTTTCGTCTCTTCCCCTATAATTTTCTCCCCTGCAGTTATCTCCAATCTGGACTTGTGCACCGGTGCTATTTCCACCGGGGGCGGGGTTATGGGCACCAAACTGCCATCCTCTTCAGCGACTCGTAGTCCTATGGTGGCGCCGAGCTTCGCGCTCGCCTGCCTGAACGTGTCCGAGAGTTTAACTTGCACAACATTAATGCACATGGAGGTCAGGGCCAAGCCGAACACGAGGTACAGGATCGAGGCCATCATGAATATCGGATGCTCCGGGACCAGGTCTCCGAGGCCGATGGTGGACATCGAAATGAAAACGAAGTAAAAGGATTCGAAGAAACTCCAGCTTTCCCACAAATTGTACCCAATAGCGCCGATGAAGATGTAGATTATCAGAATCATAATGGCTACCGATATGGGTAAGTTGAACTCGTCGTCTATTTCGTACGCGGAGGGGGCTGGGGTTCCCGGGTCGGTTTCGTTCTCTATTTCCCTGACGGCGCCCGGTTTC
>LUGF01053269.1:78957-92959 GCA_001625245.1 Calycopis cecrops
GGGGGCACGTCGCTGGGCCTCCTCTCGACTGGAGGTCCCGCTGCTCCCTCCAGGTCCTCCTCCGTGAACACTTGGGAAGGCCGGCGCACTACCTCGTAGACTTCCTTCAACCCCTTCATTACTTCCTGGAATTAGAGGAGAAGGTTTTTAATTTGCTGCAAAATAAGGAGTAGTTGGAACCGGGAAGACAACCTTTTAACGTACTTATATATGTATAAATAAACTAACTTCCGCCCGCGGCTTCGCCCGCGTGGACTTCGGACTTCAAAAATGGTGTTGTTATTATTATACATAATCTAATATTATATGTACTGAAATATATATTATATTAAATATATACGTATTGTATGAAACAATGAACTGCTTTGAGAATCGAATTTGTCGCCGCGCATTTTAGGCGCTTTAGGGTCAATTCATACCAAAAGCGCGGCGAAGCGCAGCGAAACGGAGCGCAGTTTATGTGTCATATGAATTTATTAATTATCGCATGAGAAACTCGAACGAGACGCGCGGATTCCCGCGAAGTCGCTGGAATGCGCAAGACTTCGCTGGAATTCCATAATCGGAGCCGTGCAACTTCACGGGAATTCCCGGGAATGCTCGCGCAGCGTCGCGAGCGGCCGCTGGAAATATCCCGCCCGTCGCGCCCGCTCCCCGCTCGCGTCTGTTGCGCCCGAGCATTGCATTGCATTCCTTGCAGTGTAGGTAATTAATACAGTGTTTACAGCACAATAACAAAATGATGAAATGAATGAAGAAAAGCTTATTTATTTGGTGCAAACGTACGACTGCTTATACAATACCAAGGCTCGCGGAGGCCCGCGACTTCTCGAGCATTCCAGCGAATCCTCGAGCATTCCAGCGACTTCCCGAGCATTGGCGGGAATCCGCGCGCCTTCCCTACCGGGCGTGTCGCTTCGCTTCGCTGCGCTTCGCTGCGTTTATCTACATTCATTACGTAAAGTGACAGATGTATCAATTTTCATAAGAGTTCGATAAATATTCTAAAATGTGCATCGTTAAAAAATATCCAATTTAATTGAATGTTTGGTTCACTATTTTGGTCATGGTGACTTACACATAAAAGATAGATATATGCTGTAGCGGACTTTTATTTAGAACTATTTAAGATAAATAATCCTACAGTAATTATCTTTGTGTAACTCCAACGATTAGGTCAGCGCACGCCAATATTGCTCTCAGGGGGCTGTTTTTTTCCGACTTACTTGACAGATATCGTTATATTATAACCAAATTATGAAAAATCACTATAAATTTTAACTTATTATGTTATTCTGATATGAAAGCTATATTACTGTAAAGTTTCATAAAAATCCGTTCAGTAGTTTTTGTGTGAAAGAGTAACAAACACACTCACAAACTTTCGCCTTTATAATATTAGTAGGATAAAAATGATTTGGTACAACATAATTTGTTAATAATAGCAGTCGGTAACATTTACGGTTTTACAGCACAATTATTATACTACTAGCTGCGCCCCGCGGTTTAACCGGGGTAAATTTCGATCCCCTATAAAATAGAAAATATCCCATGGCACCCCATAGAAACATTTTTTAGGGATAAAAACTATCCTATATGATAATCCAAGTTACTCTCTATGTGTGTGCCAAATATTATGAAAATCGGTTCATCAGTTTTTGCGTGAAGAAGTAACAAACAATCATACAAATTTCGCATTTATAATATTAGCAGGATAAAAAAATATATCGGAGAACCGCTTAAATAAAGCAATAATTAATTTAATACCCGCAAAGTCGCGCGCAGACCCCCAGTCTAGAATAACACAGCAAATTGAATACGCAAACATTACCATCAAACGTAAGTCGATTCGAGGCGCTGGAAATGGTTTTTCCATTTCCACGCGCCTTGATAATTTCCCACGCGTGTTTATCCAATATGTGTTTATTTCCCGCGTTATAATTTGATCGTAACGAAGCGGCGGAAAACTCGAGTGATAACATTGTCACTTGAGTTTTCCGTCAAAGTGGAAAATAATATTTAATAACGATAATTTGTTTATTCGGTATTGGCTTGAAATATTGCGTTCATATTAAAATAAAGCCTATAATATTTTGATTATTGACTAAGATAAGACTTTAGTAAGAGGTAGTGCCACACTGCATGCTTGCATGGAGCCGAATTGGGCCGGCACTAACGGGGAGGTACCTCTCGCTTACACGAGACCGGCGTAAAGTGACAGCTGTGCTGTTGCATTTCGTGCGGTGTGTAAGTAGCCGGTGGCCCATGGAGGTGGGAGAAGAAAGGAGGGCAGCGTATCTGTATAGCCTCTAGGCGGATGTTTGTGGGCGTCAGTAGTCATGAAAGTGGCTCCGGCTGTTCGTTTGCCCTCCTCTACCAAAAAAAAAAAGATATTTTACTGCCACTAATGGCCCTGTCAGCTAGTTATAAGTTCAGATGAACTTGTATGAACAACTTGTCGTTTTTTTATAGTATAAGGGGGCAAACGAGCAATCGAAGCCATTTTCGCCCATAGACATCCTCATAGAGTCTACACAGATGCGCTGCCCTCCCTTCTCCTCCCACCTTTATGGGCCACCGGCTACTTACGCCGCACGAAACGCGACAGCACAGTTGTTACGCCGGTTTCGTGATCCGTTTTTGTTTCACCAGTATCTGTCATGTTTATTTTTGTTTACCAATAAAGGCAAAAACAAATAACTCTGTAAGTCTGATGGTATAACATAGTAGAATGTACATTCCTGTATGTGTTTCTATCGCTTATAAATAAATCTCTGCTCTTGAACGGAATAGACAATCTCATTTACGTTTATATTTAGATCGTTTCATTGAAATAACTCACAACTTATCCGACTACGGCGAAGCGAAAGGTTATGATTTTTACTGATATATGGGGATGAAAGTTTATCTATTTATTATAATTGCTAAAATGCTTGTCATATTATTATAATGCCGTGAAGGATATCATTAAAAAGGGCATAATTTAAAATAGCTACTAAAAAGCTTAGATCATTACTAAATGACCTAAGCTAAAAGGTAATAAAATAAAAAAAATAGTCTTAATTGTCGTTGTCATAAAAAATACATTTTTAATTGACAAACTCCTTTTTGAAGTAAAACTTCTTTACGCGCTTGACTTGGGGAGTAAGATGGCGAGAGCGTTACAAAAATGTGTTGATCGGGCGAGGTCGGAAACACGAAAGTCGTCATTCAAATTCAAAATTCAAATTCGATCTAAGTGAAACTTTTTTATATCAAATGACATGTGTGTAGCTATGATAATGAATTTGTGTAAATAATTATTTAAGTTTTACTTCAGTTGTGTGGTCTAAAGCACACACATTTTTTTAATTACCTTTACGGGCTCCGACCTTCGCACCTTCTTACAGCTGCGCGTGTAGTAGAACCGCCTGATGAAGGCCCAGAAGAACTTGATGATCCGCGTGAACAGCTTGCCGAAGTCGGCCAGGACTATCAGGAACAGGGGGATGCCGATGATGGCGTACGCGATGGTCGCCAGACGCCCGTACGTGGTCTTCGGAGCGATGTGACCGTAACCTGAAACACGAGAATCACAAGATGACATTCTTAAAGGCAACACGTCTGCAGGGCACCCAGTTGTGCGGATGTCTATGGGCGGCGGCAGTCACTAACCTGCTCGTTTGCCCTACAGCATAAAAACTGGTCTTTGTAAGTCAGCAACTGAATTCTACGGGCTCTAAATTGGTGGTACCAATTTACTGTGGCTTACATTGTACAGCCTTGAAAATGGCTGTGTTATGTCAGGTTTTTTTAGAAAGCGATGGTCATTGGTCAATTTCGGGGTATAAGGTAAAGGAAGGCAATGAATGCAGCTATATAACCATGAATACGGATTATGGCTATGAGTGCTCGGCGAGAATACCAGGCTTGGAGTGGCAAATGGGGTCATAGTCTACCGCATATAGAAGAATTGGATCCCAATACCAGAATGATTATAATTGCAAAATAGACATTCTAATATCGCTCTATTCCCTAGGACCTAAACGTCATAGTGACAGTATCATGCATAATAGATAATCGTGAAACTCATCACGGAAAATGTATTCAAGACCTATGAAATAAAACGAAACAACTTCAAAATTTTTTTTAAAAACGACTGATTTAATGAAAGATTTTTTTCTCATCTTAACAGTAATATAATCAAAACCTCGTAATTTTCATGCGTACATAGATCACTTGATGTTTACCATAAACTTATGTTATCATGCTAGTTAGAACAAACATTATTGGATTGTTTTAGTATGATTATTATATTAGCATCAAACAATATGAGCTTGTTTGTCTAACTTCAATTAAAGTCTTCAGTATTGTTAATAGGCACATATTTACATTAAAGTTAGAATTAATCAGAATGCAAATGATGTATTCATAATTCGTGCAAACATTGAGTGAAATTTAAATAATAAGGGGTGATTTACACACAGTCAGTGGCTCCGAATTTGAGACAAGTCAGTACTGATCTGGGTGAAACATAACTGTCATGGGAAGTCATTAAAGTTGAAAAAGAAAGATGTAATGGTCAATATCGGTGCAGGCTTACAAGCGCATTCAACTTGTGAACTGACGTTGTACAAACCGGCCCTAATAGACATGAATCAGAAATTCAACATTTAGTCACAAAAAAACTCACAAATTGTTACCACATGCTGTCTTACCAATGGTCGTAATTAACGTCATACAGTAAACAAAAGAGTTCATGAAATTCCACGATCTCTGGCCGCTATAGGAAGTCACCCCGGCCTCGTGTGCCGTATGCAGTTGGTCTTCGAACTCGTGCAGCTTCCTCCGAGCCATGGACTTCCAATCTTCTTCCTTCAAGTAATGACTCCCGCGCCACAGATTCTCAATAAAATCTCGTTTAACATTCCGTGTGCTACATTTATATGCATTTTCAAATGATCCCTCTAATGTCTTAAACATAATACCACCCAAACCACACATAATTATTAATAGTAACAAATCACAAAAACATCTATTTCTTAACGATTTTAGTTTATCGTAATCGTCTCTGTTATCTTCTTTAAATTCTTGCCAATTCGCTATGAAAGCAATTCGGGAACGCTTTTTAATGTCTTTTGTTGTCTTTTTCACAGGCTTTTCAACTTTAAAGGCTTCTATCGTTTCTACTATAGCTATTTCTTCTTTTGCTTGGGGTGGTGCAATTTTAGTAGCTACCGAACGTTTTCTTAAAACTGATTTTGGTTCCGCGTCTCTCTTCTCAATTTCGGAGGATAGCATAATATTGAATTTTGCCTCATGCTCATTAACTTCTTTACTTAAAAGATGTAGTTTTCGCGTTAACTCAGCTGTTTTTACAGACAGATCGAATTCGTATTCATTTTCGCTACCAGATGATGAATAGCAACTAGATGTATATTCTGACTGGCTGGCCTCAACGTAGCCTGAACTTTGCCTGCTATGTTTTTTATTGTCACGCACCCTATGAGACGGTTTAGTGCTTATTCCAGAAAAGAATTCTTTGTCGCTAATAATTTGAATAGTTTTGGGACAAGATATACCTCTTGTGTTTCGCAATGAAGATGGAGTCTTATTTGGCGTTTGTAGCACCTTAGTATAGCCTTTATATTCAGCAGGAAGGCGTGGGTCGTCTTTTGGGATGGAAAGACTTCTTGCTCTTGCTTTTTGCATTAAATCTATTATTTCTAAACTAGTTTGACTCATTCCTGTGCCAGTTCTGTCTACAACATCTAGATCTGGAACTCTATTTACAGAATTCGAACGGTTTGCCCTAGGAGATTTATTTTTTATAAAACGTCGTGGTGTCGGTACTACTTTACGTTTAGCCCCATTCAAACGATTATTCAGCTGGTCCTCACTCATCTCACTCTCACTAGTTTTGTTCTGTAAATTTTATTATGAATTATATATTAGTACTTCTTTGTATTTAAACTAGTATGAAATGCTGATGATAAATACATTTTCTGCTTGAGACTTTATAGACTCAAGTAATAATAAAATGCTAATAATACAGCTATTACAAGTATCAAAAATAATTTTATATCTAAACTGACCCCAAATCGTGATGTTGATTTACTTCTTGCTGGTTTAACTGGTGCATCTTTGCTGGGCTGTTCAGTAACAATTTTATTCGGTACTTGCTTTGTTATAGTAGGCTTCGTGTCAGCTGGCAGTTTCCTGCTAGGTGTTCTAACAATTCTTTCCCTTACTTCTACTGCGGGCTTTTGATCTTGAGTAATTTTCTTGCTTGGGGTTCTTTCTACTTGAATAACTTTAGTCACTAGTTCTCCGGGAGCTGCAGGTGTTTCGTTGATTTTTCTGGGAGGTTTTGGTATAGGTTCCTTTTTGACTTCTTTAATTTCTTTCGGAGCAACATCATCTACCTTTTTCTTTTCAATAATTTCATCTGGATATACCATTTCCTGAAGTTTTTTAGGAGTACTAGGCATCGGGAATGGAAGTTCTTTATCTTTAGGTGATGTAGTAGAAGGCGTAGGTGACAAAGAACTGTTTGATTCTAGCTTAGGTGGTAAATCTATAGTTAAGGAACCACGTCTTTTACTATCTTCATCTTTAAGAGTAACGCAATAGTTTGTGGTTAATAACTTATTAGTAGGATCAACAAAACTTAGTTTCCTTTCTAATTGAATAAGTTCCTCCTTATCAGGTATGGCAAATGGGGAAATGCTCCTTCGTCGCCTTTCATTTGCTTCGACTGCTCTAGCTACCAGAATTTCGTCTGTGTTTAAATCATATACAGGATCTTTAACGTTGGCCTGTTCTAAAACTAATCGTTTCATTTCTTCGTAAGTATTATCAGCTTCAATTTCTCTAGAAGTACGTTGAGGCGGTGTGTCTTCTTCGTCTGTGGTAGTAGTGTCTTCGTGGGGAATTGGTGTTCTACTTGGTTCAGGAGTCTTTTCTCTTCTTGCGTTAAGTCCTCGGTTTTTAGACAAATTTCTTCTTTTTCTTATTGACATAGACATAGTCTGATTATCTTCGTTATCTGACATACTGACTTTATATTTGTGACTGGTGTTATAGAAACGATGCAAATTCACACTACCTTCCTACAAAGAGTACAGTAGCTGTACATTCCTTATTGCCAAGGCGATGACTCCTGAAATTTAAAAATAAAGCTATTACAAAGTGCAACGCACGGACCAAAAAATATTGTTCTTAAACTCTCAATACATTTGGCACCAGCCTATAAACTGCCTGCCAATTAAATGCGATGACATTAATCTGTAACATAATGGCTAAAATAAAAGATACACTTACCATTTTCGATTATAACACGAATATCACATAAAACCCCGTTGCTCTATAATAAGAATCTATTTTTGGACGTTCGTCGTTTTGAACGTAAACAATTCTTGAATACTGTATCTTCGAGCACTATTATTTATAAGACACACTTTTGTTCAAGTCCTGTTGCAATTTTTGTGAATAAACCACGAATTCCCCTAAGACTCTAGCGAAGACTGAGCTCAAGTGCGCCAGAGTTTTTGGGCAACGTTCCAAAACTGTATTGTCTACGGTCCGCAAATAATGTGCGAGTTGAAAATAAACCAGTCCAGTGCAGTGTGACACTCCAAGAGAAATATTTTCTCACGTTCGCGTTATATTTGGAGGTCCTGTTTATTTGGTAGCTGTGATTGAATGAACATGTGGCTTTTGCGAGGACGCATATGACAAGGACGGATGAGCACTTTTTTAGAATAGAGCAAAATAAATGAACATTTTAATTAAATTATTCTAAGAATAAGTATTTTTGTTACCCGACTACTTTAGAACGAAGGGTAATGTATTTAAGCCTAAGTATTTCCTTTGTGAATCGTATAGCTAAGCTGTCGAAAAGTGATGGTTACGCTGATTGCATTTCTCGCGGATGGCAACAGTCCTAATGCCTTTAAAAGTAGGGCAGAGTGAAGGGCAAATCGTCTCCATAGTTCGGGAAGTGCAGATGTCACTAAACCCTATCAGGTAACTTTTATTAATTATATAATGATGATGAATTATATAATGATTTTAAATTCTTAATCACAGAGCAGAAGTAAAATAAATGTGACTTAACTTACAAATGAAATTATTTATATTTATTAAATGCATTTAATTTTTATTAACATTTCAGTTATTAAGGAACTAGCGTGTGCCTGCGTCTTCGTTCGCGTAGCGTAGTAATATTATAATTAAATTGATTTGTTATTGTTTGCTTGCAGTGCAGTGTGCCGAAATTCCGATTTCGACCAATGAGCGATTTTATCGGAGTAAGAAGTGTTTTTGATATTGACCAGGCTTAGTACTAAACCACAAAAAGACTAATTCGAATCCGTCCAGTAGTTTCGAAGATTAGCCCGGACAACAGACAAAAAAAATTGAAAAACATTGAAAAGGGTTCTAATACTATTTTAACATCGACACACAAATTGTACAGTTTTATTCATAGATTTAGAATGGTTCTCACTACGTGCATTGTAAATCTATGGTTTTATTACATGTAAAGATACTAAATGCATATCTTATTGAAGTAATAGGGATGGGGAGATAATGGATAAGGAGGAGGGGTATTCAAGATGAATATTCAAGTGGACGGAAAATAAAGCTTCATTCTTATTTACGCAAAAAATACTCGCTTTATAGCCTTTAGGCTGCAGCAGAACGTTTAAAAATAAATCATTGCCACTGGAGCTCTTACATTTATTTTATTTTATTTTTTTACTCTTCAGTTTGTCGATAATTTTTTTTATTTCTTTGTTTTTTGAATAAGTTTCAAATCAAATCAAAGTCGTTTATTGCAATTGTAGGTGATATACAAATGATGATGATGATGATGTACATAATATGCCCTAATTCTATATTCCATAAAATGAGTGCAATGCGTGATAAATCTATATATATGTTACTGTAAAAGCCCGTTTGTAGGTAAATCTTAAGTTGTACTAGTAAATCCCAGGATTTACCACTATGTCGGCTCGCGCCGTATGCTATCCGACACAGGAAGAGGGATGGCGGACGAAGAAAGTAATGTGTGGTGTTCCACAAGGTTCGGCATTAGGTCCGCTCTTGTGGAACATCGGATATGACTGGGTGCTTCGGAGTCCAAACCTTCGTGGTGTTAGCGTACTCTGTTATGCAGATGATACTTTAGTAGTTGTCCGTGGTAAGACACATCGACAGGCTACGATTCTTGCAACTGCAGCTGTTGCTCAAGTTGTGTGGCGAATACGTGCACTGGGCCTTGAAGTATCCTTAGACAAGTCAGAGGCTTTGTGCTTCCACAAATCCCGAAATGCACCTCCACCAGGTTTAGCGATCATGGTAAGTGGAACCAGGATTGAAGTGGGGTCATCTATGTCCTATCTGGGCCTTGTACTTGACGGTCGATGGAACTTTAAGGAGCACTTCAACCGCTTATTTCAGAGAGTGTCAAAATCCGCTTCGGGTCTAGCGTGTCTCCTACCTAACTTGCGAGGACCGAACCTTAGCTGTCGCGGTCTGTACTTGGGAGTAATTCGCTCGATGGCAATGTATGGAGCTCCTATTTGGGCGAGGAACTTGTCCTCTTTTAACCGCTTAATCTTAGGTAGACTTCAGAGGACAATGGCGTTAAGGACAATCAGGGCTTACCGCACTGTTTCGAGAGATGCGGCGTGCGCTCTTGCTGGTAGTATCCCATGGGACTTAGAAGCAAACACGCTCTCTAAGGTTTCTTGGCTTTGTTCTGAAGTACGCATGGAAGGGAGGCATCCAACAGTGGAAGAGATACGGCGCTGGAGAACGTCTGCGAAGGATATATCTTTAAATATGTGGGCTGAACGACTTAAAGAGCCTCAAGTCAGTATTCAATTGCTCACTGCCATACGCCCAGTACTCCGCGAGTGGGTAAACCAATCAAGTGGCGCGCTTTCTTTCCATCTCACACAGATACTAACAGGCCACGGATGCTTTGGTCGTTATTTGTGTGAGGTGGTAGGACGGGAAGAAACTACGGCATGTCACCATTGCATTGTGCTGAATCAAGGGACACAGCAGAACATACCGTGAGGATTTGCAGTGCATGGGTGATACAGCGCGCAGCTCTAGCTGCCGTCATAGGAATGGACCTCTCCCTGTCGTCGCTCATCCGCGCAATGATTAGCAGTGAGCAAGCATGGCAAGCTGTGAGTGTTTTCGCCGAAGATATAATGCGCCAGAAGGAACAGGCTGAACGTAGAAGGGAGGCAGAGGCGCGGCTACCTTTGAGGAGGCTTGGACGCAGACGCGAGGCAATGGCAAACGATCGTCGTCTGCCGTCTTAGCCCAGAGTCTTTTGACACGGTGGGGACTTTAGCCGTAGTCTATAAAATGAGACCCAAGAGTTCGTTGATGTGTTAAGTATTTCTGCACGAGTAGATGTCAAATGAGCAACCCGCTGGTGGGGTCACGGAAGTATGCTAACGCGTTCCCTTGGCCTGACCTTACAGTGGACGAGAAGGAATACCGCTGGGGTTTAGTGGGTATGGGGAGCTGTCTGCCGGCTCCCGAGTCCCACATACCCCTCAGGAAAGTCTCTGCCTGAGGGCATGCCTAAACGCATTCCCCAGCGAAAAAAAAAAAAAAAGGATTTACCACTATGGGCTGGTAAATGTACGAATGTAATATAAAAAATACGATTTTTCAGGCTTTTACCATTAGAGTTTAGTATAGTTTTACCAATAGCAGTTGGTACATGTTGCTCTTAGGACTAAAACTAGACTAGTCTATGAAAATGATCTTCATATAATATAATAAGTAGGTATTTTAATCTTCATGTGATCAATATTATCATTACGTTTTAATTATTAAAAAGATGAAATATTTATTTCTTAATCATAAATTATAACAATGTCTAATCCTTACATAGTTTAAATTAATCATCCTACCTCCTATTTTTATTTACCAGTAATGAGTAATATAATTTTATAATACTTAATAACAAAAATAAAATTATCCATCAGTCCTAATCCTTACATTTCTTAATAAATAATTAAATGCAATTAATTTATTATTGTAATTCTTACTTCAACTTCCATTCAGCATTTAGTACATATTTATTTATTTTAACCAGGCTCGCGACTTCCAAATTGCGCCTCGAAAACGTTAAAACGTGTCTATTTTTACACATTTATCGTGCTTCTGAAGTAAAACTTTAGATTTACCAAGTGAATGGTGGTAAAAGTTAGATATAAACAATGTTCTCATATCATTTCGGAGTTTAATTTTACTGGAAAAGCTTAGAATTTACCGTGTTTCGGGCTTTAACAGTAACATAGACATTATTTTATTTTATTTATTTGGAAAACTTACAGCTTTCTATATCATACAAAAATACCTAAAGTTACATAAAAACATGAGCCATTTAACAGTTTTCACCAGTAGTTAAAAGAATAAATTATGTAAATCAATCAAATGCTAATTACATGAAGAGTAGAAGTATAACAGTTTCTTATTTATTATTAAAACTAATATAACATAAAAGATATAAATTACTTATATAAGATGCTATTGCTTATTCAAAAAATTGATTAGTCAGGATGTGCCTAATGGTTGCTGGTTTAGTGGTGAAAGGGTCAATTGTTGAGTCAATTTGAAGCAATACTGGCAATACTGCGTTGAACTTAGCACTAGATCTAGTAATAAAAGTGTGTCGGCGGTAGTTGGTATTATAAAAAGAAGACAAGATAGTAAGCCGATGTTTGTATAATTATATTATTACAACACAGCACCTACACGCGGTACTTCTTCCTGTCCCCCTTCCTGTCCCCCTCTTCCCCTTCTTCCCCCTAATAGGCCAGCAAACACTCGCATGCCGAGCGACAAACGACACACCTACATAGTTATGTATCTAATAGCGACATAAATTTGACGAGTCCTACGAGAAGGACGCCCCGTGACTAGATGGAGCGACGGCATACCCAAAGCTGTGGTCAGGAAGTGAGAAAGGTTAGCCGAAGATCGAGGCCAGTGGCGTGCTGCGGGAGAGGCCGCCGTCCAACAGTGGACAATGCAATAGGCTGATGATGATGATGACGTTTACGTCGCAAACTAAAATCACGAAAACTAAAATAAACACAATTAAAATAGTTTCATTCCCTCGTTTATCGTTGTTTTTATGTCTTCAATTTACACGACTCAGTCCTATTTCAAGTGGATTAATAGAAATTGTTTTGCATTATTTTTGTCTAGGTCAATTAGATTCAATTATTTTTGGACGACGGTGGCTATAACACGTAATAGACGTAACTTAGAACGAAATAGTTCTTAAGGCAAACGAGCAGTCGAAGCCATTTTCGTGACTACCGATGACGCGCGACGCTCATAGTCATCCGCATAGTTATACATATAGATGCTTGCTCTTACTTAATTTTTTTTAGAATGGTTAAAAAAACATTAGATATTGGAAATCTATTGCAGTTCTATTTGAAAGTAATGTTTATTGATATTTATTGAAGAGGTTCAATGCGAGCGAATCCTCAGGAGAAGCTAGTATATTAAAAATTTCGTTACACAACACAATTTCTATTAAATACTTTATAACATTCAGAATACATCGCCTACAGGTACCCTCCGTAGGGAAAATAACATTAAAAATATTCTTAAAATATTAGATTTGGTATATTCCTTAATAATATATTCGATTACAGACCCCGGTCATTATAAATCTTATTGTACCTCCTTCGACAAATCCTTTTTCCAGGACAAAATTATTTAATGTTAACAAACAGTATTGGATAAACAGTATTTTCTCATTTCGCCCTGTCTCCCATTACCAAAGGCCTGTACCTTATTGTACATTAAAGGCATGTGTGTGTGCCTTTATTTGTTTTCTTCACTTTGTAGCTACCGCATTTGTAAACGGTTTGAGAATCTTATTCTATCTAGAAAAGATTTTTATTAAGGCGCCTTAGATTGTTGTTATAGCAAGACGAGTATCTTTGCTTAACTTTTTATAACATCACGAAAAAAATGCCCATAGGAGGTTTGATCTTTTATAATAATAGGGAGAAACCATAGACTTAATAAAACGTATAGACGGAGCGCTGTTAACAATGTAATGAAACCAGCAAAACTACACCCATTCCTGTATATACACGGTCTCACAATACACATTTGACAACCAAACTACACCCAGATCATTAGTTTGTGACAGTTCGTCAATGGCGTATGACTTCCAAATAAATAATTGTTTATTACCTGAAAATGCCGAATTGTGTAGTGAAAGGCTGCAAAAAACATTCCTCGCAAAGCAAGAAGGACTTACATTTCATACCTACGTAAGTAAACATAAAAATTCATTTCAACAATTGTTTGACAGCTTTCAAAACGAAAATGTTGTCACTAGTTAGCGATAAAATAGTCCCCGTTTATGGGGTTAGTTATTAATGTAACGAGACATAATGTAATGTAATCACTAATCACGTCCATTTACTTATTTCTATTTTTACCTTTAATATTCACCCCATGGGCTCCATTGGCCCATGGAGGTGGGAGGAGAAAGGGGGGCAGCGCATCTGTGTGTCTCTATGCAGATGTCTATGGGCATCGGTAGTCATGAAAATGGCTACAACTGCTCGTTTGCCCCCTTATACCATAAAAAAAAAAAAAAAAACCCAATTAATGTAACAGTAAACAAGCTTTTTTTATTTAATCCTCCCCCATAAAACCTTTTTTTAAGGTTTTATGGGGGAGGATTAATATATAGAAGTGATTCGAGTTTACCGAATCGAACCATCATGGAATGGTCATCCGCAGCCTAATTTCAATTTCAATTTATTTATTTATTTGTAAACATAGGTATTACAGATGGCACTTATAGGTACAAACAAAGGAAGTGTCTCTATGTTTCGCCGTTCACGGCATACAAATATAATTACACTTTATACAATACAATATTAAATTTTATATTATTAAAACATCATAAATTAAATAGGTATTATAATAATTAAGACTAACAATTACA
>LUGF01053281.1:0-15124 GCA_001625245.1 Calycopis cecrops
GAGTGTCGCGAATGTTCTCGGCTCCAGTCGTTCGGAAACGGGTGGGTGGCTCGAGTTTGTAGCACGTAAACACATTTCGACCACTAACTGATCTTTATTACTTTCGAGTGATTTATTTTCGACCCTTTTCATCAATATTTATGGATGTTGGCAATTTTTTGGGACAAAATTCGTCCGCGTAATTTATATGTTAATAGCGTGTTTATGATAATGTTTTTGTCACTTATTTGTAACGTGTACGAAGTGAAAAGACTCCTGTGGCTAAACTATTGCTCCGATTGATCTGATTTTTGTTGCGTAGCCTGGAAATTATACACTAAATATGTGTTTTTATTAAATGCCTCTCGCTTTTATCAATCTTGAATAGCATCATGTTAATGAATGAAAAAAAAATATAATTATGTTTCATAATTAATGTTTGTTTTAAGTTTAAACGTGAAGGTTTGTAAATGTAACAAAATATCAATTATATTATAACACTTTGTTATGAATAAAATTGCATTGAATGAAACAATATTTACAAGTCTGTATGCTTAGTCCGTCCCTGTTTGCATTAATTAGGTACTCAATTTCCAATATTTTTATTATTTATCTCCTTGATCTTTCGCTCTGTCCCTCTTTTTATCATGTCTATTTCCTGTATATTAATCGACGAAAATTGTTGACGAGTATTAATAATCGCCAACATCGTACAAATATTTTTTGATAACCCATAACCTATTCTTACGTTATTTTATACTACTACCTAAAATCACCAAATAACGTAATAATAATCACTTAATTAATTATTTGCTTAGGTGCCCGTTTTTTTGCAAAGGAGTGTATTATATTATAATACGTTAAACATCATATAGAATAGCTGCAGTGTTTTGGTGTGGTTTGGGCCTTTAATCTACTGAATGATACAATAGAACAAGAGACCGTTATTTCAGAATAAGTCATATCCATTGCCTGTCATTGTACTACCTCTTACCAACTGCCGCTCAAGAGATTGTATGGTACCCACGAATTACGCTAACCGTCAGAAACCTTTGTGCTCTCCGCAATTGGGCCCTGTTGGAAGTACGGTGATCAGCCTACAAGGTTTTCCTATCTACCTACTAGTAGCTTGACTAAAAGTTTACCTTCCAAAATGCGGATCATTAGAAGAAAATTCCTGGTCCCATACCATCTACCTTAAAAAAATATAAGTTGTATTGTAATGCATAAAAAAACTTAAATTCATTTTTAAACCAATAAATAGGTGTAAGTTCTTAAAAGAAATTAGTTTTCAGTCGTCAAAGAAATTGAAACGGGGGCTTGTGTGGATAAGCGAGGGTTCAGTTATAAGAAGTAAGTGTACACATATTGGAAATAACATATTGACTTTAACCTAACCCGCTTACCTCAATATTTTGATTCGATAATATGCGCAACAAACGAAACTCATATATATGCATACGAGAGATGGTAACTTTGCTTGCCTTAACAAGAAACAAATAACTTACATTTTGCGCAACCCCGCAAGCAATGTTTTGAAGAACAACAGAGTTATGTCTCTACTTTCGGCTCAACGACGACAGTGTTACTTTCAATTGTTACTTTACTCATAAGATAAAGCTTCTTCTGGTATAGTAAAATTCTCTTAATGATAATTGTAGTACGTACTAGAATCTATATTATCGCGAAAGACAGTTAGTGTTATCCTGAAAGAATCGTGTGCGGTTGTTGCGTCAACAAGTGGCCCTGCTTTCAGCACTCCTAAAAAAGGGACTCCCAAACTACACGAAACGCGACAACAAATATTTCACTTAACGGTGGTATCATATAAACAAGAGGTAAAATATTCCTGGTCGTGCCTGTTCAGTTCCGCTGTAATGCACCATGGCACTAGCTCTTACAAATATGTATATAGTTCAATAAAAAGTAAGGATAAAATAAATAAATAAAAGTAGTAATAGTCTTCATAATAAATATTATAATATTATGAGTCAATTTCATTGCCACGCAGTGTACAGATAGTGTGAGCTAGATGTCACGAGCGCACGTGTTATTATATTTTCAACCTTATGGTTTGAAGAATAAGGTTTTAATTAAATTGGTGTGATATATCGGATTACATCGGCTTATGTAAGTACTCTTCTGCGCCGACGACGACAACCGATGTAACTTATAAACGTGGTACTAGTACACCTACATTTCTTTATACAGAACTAGCTGGTGCCTGCGACTTCGTTCGCGCAGCGTAGTGATTTTAACTCGATAACTGCCTTACATGTAGGCAATATGCTTATACGTAGGCAGAGACTATTTATTTTTTTATTTATCCTACTAATATTATAAATGCGAATGTTTGTATCTTCACGAAAAAATTGCTGAACCGATTTTCATGAGATTTGGCACACACATAGAGAGTAACTTGTTTTGAAAATAATTAGTAAGTAAAAGGAGAAAATACGAACCCTAGTAATTTATAATTATATCACAGAAAAACCATCGTGATTATATTGTATACTAGCCCGCGGCTTCGCATCAAATTCTATGTAATTTTGATATTACACGATTTACCCAACCCCTTAATATTACAAATATTATATTTCAAAAAAAGTTTTATATAATTTATTTGAGCTATTATATGTAGTTACACTAGATTCATAGTTCCTTTGGTTGCCACAGAGAAAACTACTGGCTAGTTTCATAATTAAATTTATTCTTTTATAATAAAATGTGACTGACTATTTTTATTTTCCTTTCTAGCCTGCCTGTACATAAACCGAATAGGTGAACGAGCCGTAGAATTATAGTCAGTGATTGCCAATTTTTGTTAAATTTTGCATTAAAAATTGAAACTGTTCTAAAGTTATTTATTATACCATAGAAACTCCCTGTTCTAAGATAGAGGCGAGGATATCGAGTGTCGTGACGTTCTCGAGCCACTCGAACCACTTGATAGACGTCTCGTAACGTGATATACACGTCTATACCTGCCTCACTGTACCTGGCTGTACTTGTACGTACTGAAACTCGTATACGGTTTGCCAAATAATATGTATTTCTTAATTACTTATATTTTTATTCATGATGTCAATAAATTATGAAAACATAACAAGTATATTGATAATAATTGTATTAGTTATGATATATTAAATACAATAAATTCGTATGAAGAAGAAAGGTGTTTTCCTACTGGTGCTTTTATAACACCAGACGGTCAATATGAGTATATCTGAATGCCATTTGATTCTTTTTTTGAATATGAGGCTAGTGCCGGCTTAAGCCACGGTTACTAAGCCCCCTAACCGTTATAATATTAGTAGTATATAGTAATGTTAATTTAAATTAAGTAATTATATATATATTAATTATTTTTTTTATTTTATTAAGAAATTTTATGTTTTAAAAATTACTTTCCTGTTTCCGGACACTGGCTCTTAAAGTATGAGTGCAATTGCATAGAGACATTAGTTATTAAAGTTGAAAGTAATTACTGTGCTAGTAATAACAATTCCCTTCTTTTTTTTGAAATTATACCAATACAAAGTAATAAAATTGGAGTGTCTTGTTATGTTGTGGAAACTCCCGCAAAAAACTACAGCCTCTGCACTTGTGTACACAAACTTGTCTCCCATAATGTGTCCTGGGCTAGTTACTATAGAGGAGGCCGCTCTAGCCGAAATTCGGCCACGAAGGTAGGCATTATTATACTTGTGTATTGTTGGTTGTGCTAGAGAATGTTTTTTGAAAGCTACTTATAATCGGTACGTTTTAAGCCACCGCCAGAAAAGGATGTGAATTAAGGCATCGTAGATCTTTTTGAGAACGTATTCCATATTAACTAGAAAGAAAAAACGTATATATTCTTTATATTATTAAACCCTAAGCGAGATACGCACGCGCGAATTTTAAAATAAGATTCTGTAGTTCTTCCCCTAAGTGTGGAATCGAGAAAAAACAAAACTGATTTATGCCATTTTTGCGATCTTGAAGATCTAGCTTTCTACCAGTTCATTTAAGACCGCTTCTTTTTTTTCGTTATTCTAGACTCGATGGGCCAGAATTTATGTGGTGGTCTCTCACTCTATAGCCTTCATTCTGGAGCCCGAAGACACGGGGGCTCCACACTTTCCTCACTTCACAATGAACTAGGATAAAATATGCTTACATGGCGTTTAAAACAATTATCTTTAGTTGTATACTATGGTACATTTTCTCCTGCTACGCTACGAAAAGCTATGTATCAAACATTATACAATTTTGATTTCAATCTTTAATTAAGAATGTCAAATCCATCTTAATTTTATAATAAAAAATATAAATTATGTTTCTTCATAAAATTTTGAAAGTATGTTTTATTCAAAAACCAATTTTTAATTATTGCACCATTAAACTGCGTTTATTGTTAGTGAAACACGTCCCGTAAAAAGCTTTCAATCTTATTAAGTGCACCGGCTTTATTACCATGCCGTAGCTAAATTGAAAGCGCGTAGCAGTACCAACATTTTGTACATTAGTATTGCTGTCTCACGCGGTAGATGCTTTAGCTCAATTCCTATGATAATTTACGAACGGCGCCGTGCGTTGGCTCCGGCTCCTCCGAATTGTTTTGTATTATAAAATTCTTAAATTGTTTCATAAGAAATTTTATAATGTACAATGGAAATACACACACAAAATTTCAACCCAATCGCTCAAGACGTTTAGTAGTTGACATACAGATAGCAGCGCCACCAACCAGATCCAATGGAATTTTTAAGCATCCAGGAAACCATCGACTTACCCGTATAAAATTATAACTCAATCGGTTCAGCCGTTTAGAAGTTTACCCGTTTTCCGTAAATAAAGCGTGTAGGTAAATCATTACAAATTGAAATAAAAAATTACAATTAATTTAATGTTCTGAAAGTAATATACCTACAATAGCGTCAATACCTTGTACATATTGTTGTGTCTCTGTCACTTGAAAGCTATTTCCAATATGATGGACCCATTTTTGTAGTCTCTTCTCAGTTCTCACATTTTGAAAATCTGTAAAACACTATTTCCTTGCAAACTTAAACAAACCGGCACACAACATTTACGATAGGGCATCTTGTCAAAATCAAGAAAATCTTTTACTGATATTTGGAACGAAAATGTATGAAATTTCTTTCAAAACATCTACTGCAAGTCGATTTAGGCTACGGCGGCTGTCTAACATAGATGAGCAGCCATCTGCGCAGCACATATAGTGCACAAGTGATCACTCAAACACATATGCACTCTCTGTTCCCTAATTCACATATTTTCGGCAGGCAGTTTGACACAACCGGTGAGAAATCAGGCGCAGGACCAACGGCTTAACATGCTCTCCGAGACACGGGGGTGTACAATGTACATAGCATTTGTATGAACGACAAAGTTGTATTCGAATTTTTTTTTTAATGTATTATTTCTTAAAAACTAATAATGATATTTCGCTCCAACCAATTTTCATTGAAAGTTTCCATTGACATCTACTGGTATCGTGCGATTTCTCGAATATCTCGGTGTCGATGCGTCGGGTCCGCGGCTGGCAGAAGTCCAAGTTGCACATAATAACTACAATTCAATGAGTCGCGGACCAGAATAGTAAATAAGATAGAGTGGAGGGTGTAAAAATAGCAACGGTTCCAGTTGCTATAGTGCGATTGCACCTCCCAGGTGCGATGGCCTTACGGCGCGCCACTAAACGCTCCTAGCATTTGTCACTCAATCCTCCGGTCTTTACAAATTAGGTACAAAAAAGGTACTCTCGAACGTCTTTATGCTCGCAATGAATTTACAATCGCCGACAGTAACTTTGTTAAAGAAAGTGATTTTTTTATATGTAAAGTCTTTTCCTGTAGATGTGCGTACGTATTAATATTTTTTTAAAATATAAATCGTCCATTTTAATATTTAATCTGTCTATTGAAAATAAAGTATTTTCACATACTTTATTTGTATGCAAAAGTATAAAGTATAATTACCACAATTATAAGTAAAGGCGTCGATGTCAATTTTGTAGAGTATTAGTTTGACCATACTAGCGCAACTAGTGTCAGGTCTTAATTTTAATCTATGACAAGTTTAAAAATCTAAAATAAATTGTTAGCTACTTTACATATATTTACAAACATAATTTCTACGTAGTATTTATATCGGTATTATTTAAAATATTGTTTCATTCATAAACATAAGAATTTGCAAACTTTTCTAATTTATTTTGAAGAAAAAACGCATGTACATCCACTCGCCACGAGCGCCGCAGCGACTTTGAAATGACATCTCCCAATTGTCATCAAAGGCCATTGCGGGGGTGCTTCTGGTGGGGTTATAGTAAGTTACTGTGTTGGCTAAGAGTCCTGATCACTCAAAGATAGCTATGTTAATAGTAAATTATACCGAACCGAATTCCGATCATAGAGACTATCTCTATAGAGACGACTTATCTACGCAGGACATATACGTGCACAGACACACTTCCGTCACCTCTCCCTCATCAGTCCGAAATGGCTGAAGAGAAATCAAAGGCAGGACCGACGGCTTACGACAAGCTCCCACCATTTTTTTTTTTTGACTAAAATTTTTTGCACTGACCGTGCAGCTTCATCGATATGAGAGGCGAGCACACTGGGGAGCTCAAGCCTCTGTATCGATCCCACCTGGTTCCGGTGCTTCGTATACCTACATCAAAAATTAACTTTGGCGTTTGTAGTAATACCGCGCGAGCTCCAACTCGCATTTGTTTGTTTTTTTAATTAATGACTAAAACAAATCCCACGGAGCCCCCACGGCTCCGCAGCTCGTCCAAATATTTGGTCAGTCAGACATCTCATTACCTGCCGGGTCAGGGTCTCCCCCGGGAGGCTTCAGACGTCTCCACTAATCCCGTCCTGTAGTTACTCGCAGAGATTTACCACTAAGTCGCCATGTATCGTAAATAGTTGTGTCAATGTTTGAGGCCTTAAAGGTACCGACCATGAAGTAAACTTTGACAGTTTTCACGTGTGCTTGTGCATCGTTGCTACAAAAAAATATTATTTTTAACTTTAATCTTAATGCGAACTATTGCAACTTTAGAGTTGCAACAGTTCGGTGACTTGTATCAACCGAACTACTGCTATCCAAAAGTTGTTCTAGTTCGGTCAACCGGACTAACAACCGAACTTCTGCTACAAGACGGTAATGTTTTATTGTCACAGCGTCCGTTTAGACCAGTGTCGATAATTTTTGAAACCAAAAAAAATCGTAGTAGAATGAAACCTATTAGAAAATGTTGAGAATATTACAAAAATGAAAGGAAAAATAAATTACGGTCGATTCGAGTTCGGGAAGTGGGAGAGGGGGGGTTTTTAAGGGTTAAAATCGGTTTATCTCGATTTCCGGCAAAACTACAAGTCTTATGGAAAAAAGTTGAATGGCAAAGTTGTAGGTAATAAGAAGATCTACAACTTTTGTATTCATACTATTTTCTTATAACCTCAAAATTCACATGAAAAACTCAAAAAACCACGTTTTTGGTTTTTTATTTTTATCTTTTGAAAATAAAGCCAGCCAAGTTTCTATAGAATATTGCTTCGTATACAATAATAGGTTCGGCCTCAATGTATGGCCTAGTAAATATAGATTGTTTGATAGCGGTTTGAATAATTGAAACTTTATGAACAGCTCGTACGAACTTGTGTTTAATACATAACTTAATTATGTTATTATAACAATTAAGCGCTTTAGTGTGTAGATATAAATAGTAAGTTCTCTATTTTTAGAATGTTTTTTTTCTATTTTTCGGGTTTCGTGCGGTGTGTAAGTAGCCGGTGGCCTCTGGAGGTGAGAGGAGAGAGGAGGATTTATTTACTTATTTATTCATTATAAAAAACTGCAATTTTAAGTTAATCACGTAGCAAGAGTAGCAAATGATAAATGTATTGAAAGAATTTTTAAAATCGGTCCAGTAGTTTTTGAGCCTATTCAATACAACCAAACAAACAAACAAAGTTTTCCTCTTTATAATATTAGTATCCTAAATACTAACCTCTTACGTTCCATCTCCTCTGCGACTCTAATCTCCTCCACTCTCTTCTTGTTCTCCTTCAACAGACTCTTCTCAGGACCCTTCACTATAGTGAACCCTTCCTTCACCCATTCCTGTCACACAAACATAATGACGTATTTTATTATATTTTCTTTATGAAATAATTTTTATTTCAAATTGTATTTTTCCCGTTTAATGTTGGAACTGTAAAAAATAACATAAGTCGGAAGATGGCATCTTACCAGAATAAGTCTGCAATTTACATATTTTAAACGGAAATGGGTAAGTGTAATTTTGTCATCAATATGAAATGCGGTTTAGAAACAGTGGTATAGTGCTGTTTTACCATAAAAGTTTAATTAATTGGGTATTACTTGTATTAAATACATGTCAGTTCTTTGTTAAAATTAAAAATATGTAAACAACAAATTGTGCCATAATATGTAGTTGTCCAATATATAAAAATGTACCGTAAATAAAGCAACTCTGTAATTTGTATGTTCTTTTATGTGTAACTCGTGATGTTTTGTGTAGTGTGCACCTTACCTTTACTATAATAATATGTGTATTATATATGTGTAGTATATTCGTGACTTCACCAAGTGGTACCAACGGAAGACCAGTGCTGGCAGAAATCAGCAAAATACTACCATTTTCATGGCATTATTTTGAAAAATAATTCTACCAAATATGATGTCACTGTAGTTATTCACCAATAATGAGTTTTATCAGGTGAACATTTGTAATGCTGATAAATTCAAGCACACGCAGTCACCTGGCCGATTGCGAATTTCTTTATTTATTACAATACCTACCAGTTCAAACTTAATTCTTATTTCAGGAACCGGTCCCGACGCTTGTTTCCCCACAATTTTGTATTTTCTCAGGATCGTAGCTAGACACACTTTATTTGATATTTGTGCGTACTTGTAACCTAAAAGTAATAATATATTTTATTTGAAAAGCTGTTGATTATTTTTCTTTTTTGCTTATAATGTAAAAGGACATTCGAAATGTCGGAGCCATTTTCATGACTACCTACATATTATGCCCTCCTTTCTCCGCTCCCCACCATCCATGAATCAATGACTACTTGCATACCGCACTAATATGACCTTATTCCTCAATGAATCTAGTTCTAGATCACTAGAGTTCTATTGCAACGGCATTAATGTCCTTCCTATTAGGTTGAAGCAATGTAAAAATAATAATACAATACGACGCCCTATGAGAAACTGATGCAACATTACTTGTAGCTAGAAATTAAGCCAGAAGTTGTATTTCGATCGATGAGCACACTTATAATTTTGATCCATACTTTAACGTTACTTAGTTCCATTTATAAAGTCTCAGTGAAAAGTTGAATATACTGTCGAATCTCGTTTTAAACCAAACGGTCAGACAAACAAATTGCGCAATCTACTAGTCTGTTGTCACGCAATATGGTGTCAAATAATAATGCTAAAGGTAATTTTGTTAACGAAACCCACCATTTCCTTATCGTGACACACTTAAATTTGAGAATTGTAAACTTGTACGTGTTATTTCGACCCCTTTAAAGTGTATTTTTAGATTAACCTTGCTTGACACAATATTTATGAATATCATGAAAGTACAATTTAGATTATATTCCACTAGTGACCCACATCACTATTTATTGATCTTATTACTATTACTAAACATTACACATAATTATGATAATATACTTTACTGTAGTTGTAATACGTAAAAAAACCAATTACAATGGTACTTGGATACTTGGGGTGCGCGACAAAGCTTCAATCGATGTTTCTGCTATTCCAATAATATTGCTTTGTTAATTGAAATGTGAGATATATTTTGAACATTTATTTTTGAATGTAAAATGTTTTATAGAATATTAAAATTGTTATATTGTAAATTAAAGAGAAAAAATCCCAGTAAATAACTCTCATGAAATAGTATTGTTTGCAGACGATACCTCTTTACTTTGTCGGTCGTTAGACAAAATTAATACAGGCGGGACAAACAAATCTACAATTAGTACAATCTGTATCTAGCATTAGTCGAACATCAATTAAACCTTTTTGTGGAAATCTAATTAAACTACTGTCAATTTTTGTAAACGCTCAGTCGACTTGTCACACGACTCACATCTCGTTACTCCCGCGTCATTATCAACTTTATTGCTTTATTGTAAATGTCCACTCGACCGCGAACACGCGGTGTCGCATTATCATACATTTACTATTTAGCGATTGTTAGTCTCAAGCCCTCACAGAAGTAGAAGTCGAATGAGACGCCCGTAGTAATATACTAGTACTACTCAAAAGTCAAAAGTCAAAAGTCAAAAAGTTTTTATTCAAAATAGAATTACAGGAATTACTTTTTGAACGTCAACAATAAAATCTACCACCGGTTCAACCCTAGCCCTGTCCTGAGAAGAACCGGCGAAACAAACTCAGCGGGCCTCATGTTGGAATGGCCAGTGACGTAGCCGCAGTTGTACAACGTTACTATTCACTACGAGCGTATGACTTGTGACGCGGCGCCCACACGATAGCTGCTCTCGCACATACATACATCATCATCAGCCCACTCTGCTCGTGGTCATAGAGTAGGTACTGCTGGACCGCCGAATACCTCCGATAAATATAGTACATTGTGCTACTAAAGAGTAAAGAACTACATCTCTTCTACTAACGTACAACGAATGTTGAGTCTTAAGTCTTATCTAGTAACTGTTATTTACGATCGAAATGGTTTCGTAAATAATTTATTTTAATTTTATCTGTAATTAATACCTATAAGTGTACGTTAAGAATAAGTAAAACATGGTCTTTATTATAAAATGAGATAATAAATATTTAAACTTTTAATTTTCAGATTGAGCTAACCGCGTATAGGTCGTGTACGCACAGGGTTGTATATATTCGTCTAAACGTTGGTCCCTATATTGCTATTGTAGTTATGATATCAATATCCAAAGCGGTATAGGGCGGACGCCGCGCGCTGCGACTGGCTTCTCCGATTAAAGGCACATTATATCGTGTTTTGTTTTGTTTAATTTCCATACATACCGGTACCGTCCCGTCACTACGCATGTCCACATATTCTCTCTCGAAGGTCCATCTATAACTATATAAGGGGAAATTATTTTATAATCTACTATAATGTATATGAATTCAAAGACACACCACTGTTTAGATGATTCTCGTAAACATTAATAAATTTCGTATCGGTTATGTTAACGCGCCATACTGACCCCAAAAAATTACCAATTGGCTGCCATTAATGAAAAAAAAATGAGGGAAATTGTTAGAAAAGTGGTTGCACATCTTTTAACAATGTTGTTGACCAGGACGACAAAACAAATTATCCAATTGTCATCTTCATCTGTCATCTAGCCGTTTCGGAGGAATATGGTAACAATTTTCTGACGTGAACGCTGAACGGCGCCAGACGTGTCGTCAACAAACCAGTGCCAGCGTTGTCGTACAACATCGTCGCACAATCGGCGCTCTCCGTCCCGCAACATGAGAGGCAAATATGTTTCCATCTCGTTCTAGCTAACGATAATAGCCCGTTTACCCTAAAATCGAATGAGTGTACAGTAACGTAAACAATAACAAAAGACAAAAGTTGCGTCGCCTTTTTCAATTTTCTGCCACCAATTGACACCCAATTGAATTCAACTTACATTGCCTGCCTCGGACGCTTCTACAAAGAGATAAAATTAAAATAATTCATACCAATTCCGATTACAGTGCTTATCTATTTATATAAACATCGTGGTAAGTATATATTCTAGAAAATGTAAAAAGAATTAAAATAGATCTTTCTCAAGTGTAAGTAGCGCGTCCATGGAGGTGGGAGGAGAAAGGAGGATTTATTTAAAGCACCAGGCAACAAAACACCCATATCTATATTACATATTATAATAAATCTGTAGAAGGGCCAATTCTGTATATTGAAAATATTGAAAAAATAAATAGCAGGGGGTGTTACTGGATCGATACCAAACCGGTTTTAATTCTGCGGATATCCTGCGTAATGTAAGGAATATTACGCAGTCAGTTTTAAAATAAATGCGATGCGTTGGGACGCGATTAAATATATACGATAGCACAAAATGTCAAAACATCCAAAATTTGGTTATATAGATTTTTTTGTTTAGAGTGCAAGATGGGGAAGTTTCTCTAAACAAAGCAAGAAATCTAAACGCGGTTCCAAAAGCAATATCTCGTGTTTAGTTTTAGACTTTCTAGTGTGTATATAACTAAACTTGTACCATTTAACACATATTTTTTACTCGTATTACAATATCTTATATGGTACAACTCGTATTTTTTCAAGAAAAATCAAGAGTGTCTCTAAAATTTTAATATTTATCGAAAAACATTAAATGTATTTTTAAAGAAATTTTTTGTACTCAGATCGATTCTAGTCTTCTTGGTTCAAAAAACAGAATTTTTTAAATCTTATTTTCGCTCTCATGTAAAATAAAAATTTTGCACTTGTATTATATTATGTCTCATATTAGGAAAATGTCTACGTTAAACGAGACTGACAAATAATTATGCCATAAATCGTTGCCTATGATCCTTCCGCATTAATTACGGAAGGAAAAAGGTATTTGTGTCGAATACTTTACACACAATAAAGCTCTTAACTAAAGTTACGTTTTTACAAAGTCGCACTCATTTACAAACATATGCGAGATGTTTGTAAATGTGAGTACTATTTAATAGTTTCCGTTTACGAATGTGAGATTTTATTCAGTAAGGAAGAAGAAAATGAGCAAATATAAAATAAAATCTAATATAAATTTATTTTTACGGAAGACATTTTAAAAGAAATAAAAGAAAAAATTGCAAAGTAAGAGGTCTATAATTGTAGTCATTTAATATTCCGGAAGCAACATTAAGAAATAGGATAATAGCAGATCTAAGAGCGTGTTTAATGCCGAAATAAACTCTAGCGAGATCTTTTAATCATTATTTCTACAGTCAATTAGGATTAAATAATAAAATCTTTTTCTTAGGAAAAAACAATCAAAATATCACCACAATAAAACTTACGTAGGTACTTATAATAAAACTTATTTCTACAAACAATTAGGATTAAGTAAAAAAAATATTTTTCTTAGGAAAAATCAAATAAAATATCACGGTGATATTATCACTTTTAGAGCGCGTTCTAAAAATATTTAGAAGCTTGCAGTATTGCATTTCTGATGCTACGTTAGAACGAAAATGAGGCGATAGACTTTATTTATTCAAAACTCCTTTCGAGCTCTGAGTATTGAAAAATATTTGGCTGCACTATTCGAGCCATTGTAAAGGCAGTTGTTTTTCCATTTATATTTTGTCTATACTGTTTGTAATTATGGATATATTACCAACGGAATGTTGATGGTTTTCCTTGTCCACGAGGATAACTATTTGTAACATTATGTATAATGAAAATAATTAAATCGAATAATACCTACACATTTATCCAATGTCGGCTATTTATATTTTGTGACGTCAATGTAGCACTTTATTTAAGCTAAGGTATTATTTTAAATTTAAAAAATCTTAATACTGTTTATTGTGTTCTATGTTTTCGTTATCAAAACAGATTTGTCTTGAACAGAAAGCAAAACAGGCTGGTGTATACCTTGATTGTAAGTAATCACTTAAATTTGTGATTGCTTCATTAATTGTATGAAATGTTTAGAAACAAATTTCATGACAAATGACATCCTAAATTAAACCTCCATAGCCCTTAAAATACAGGCTACTCCAACAATGTTTTTCTATTTGTTTTCCATGACAAATATGTATTCCAAAATAAAGCAACACTTTGTACTGTCAGCACCTGGTATTGGAGTGGTACATAATAAAAATTGAATAATTGGACTGCAGGCCAAATATAGTAATTTGTTTTCAAAACATCTGGATAATTATCATTTAAATCAAATTTTATACTATCTACTGTTTTGCCTTGCAAGACATCTACAGCTATTAAAAAGAAAAACAAAAATGTTGGAGCAAATATAGCTTGATCAATAAAAACCTTCTTGAGAGCAACAGTCCGACCACGAGAACCTATATATGTTTCCAATAAGCCATACCACTTGCGCAGCGCTGGTCCCTGAAAAATAAATCAATTTATGTCGTCTGAAATTAAGAGTGTTTATTTTTCATTTCAATACAGACGGACGCGGTAAATTGGGACCTGGCAAAAATTCCATTCCCCGCTCTCTACCTCTGCACCACCACCGATATCGCCACATTAGGGCGACATCGGGGGAAGTGCGGGGCTAGAGAGCATTCTTAGCATTCTGTCCAGGTCCTAAATTATCGCGTCCGTGTAGTAATAAAAAAACTGTATTATATTTGTACTGTTTCAATAATTAAAAAAAAAGGTTTTTTAATTTAAAGATAATTCTATCAAGCCTGTTAATGTACAGATCTAAAGAAATAAATATTAATCTCTAAGGAAGTGTACTTACTACTTTAGGGAAAATTGGACAAAATTACAGAATGCAATCTGCAGTGCAAGAAAATCTGCATTTCAATTTGCTAAATCCACAGAGCACGCTACAGGCAGCCACAAACGTGTATGTTATACTGATATCAGTTTCAATTAATTTGGGCCACTGCGAGCCGAACTAGACTCCACGCTTTGAACTTTGAGCTTCAATCGAAATTCTGAGAAAGCCACATTATGATACGAAGTAGTAACTGTACGAATGTTGAATTTCAATCTCTAGAGTAGTGATAACACAAAACTGGAGGGTGTAAATGTAAGAAAGAATAGCTAAGTGTGATTCGGATTTGCTTTCCAAAAGCTCCGTACCAATCGAAAGTTCGTTCAAAGTGCATTACAATTTAAAGAAGTTGAAAAAACCTTTATTCGAATTATCAATTTATAATAATATTGGAAAAAAATAATTAAAAATCCTTTAGTTCAAATATAAGTTAATTGTATTTTTTCATGGCGTAAATTTCATTTTGAGCAGTCAGTTCAAACTTTTAAAATTTCATGATTTAAGGGCATCTGCAAAACTTTATGGAAGTTAAAAATTATGTGCCTAAACATTTCTGATCCTTCCAAGCATTTCGAAGTAAAAGGTCTGAAAAGATG
>LUGF01053281.1:79468-100081 GCA_001625245.1 Calycopis cecrops
TACAAAACCAATTTAACCATCAATTAACTATTAAAGCTAACAAGTGTCAATTAAACTAAAGATAGTAATCGGTTAATTAGTTAAACGTTAATTGAACTTTTCAAATGCTTTTTTCTGTGTCACAAATCTTAACAGAAAGAAGCAATAAAAACCTCTATGTGTCAAGTCGGACAAATGTATAGAGTTAAAAAGAACTAACATAGTTCTGATGTATAAAGTGCTTGAGAGACGTTTACGTCTCTTGTTTTTTTTTGCGTTTAGTTGTTTCGACGTTCACACTTTTTTTACATATCTTGCACCTTAAATATTCTTTGTTATTTAAGGCTTAAACATAATAATGTAAACACTTAAATACCTGAATGAAATCACTTCAGCGTCAGTTAATTATAAATAACTAGGCGTGCTCTATGGGTTAGACCCGCTTAAAATCTATTCTAAAAGAGCAAATCATTATTTTCGAGATAAAAAGTATTTTTTATCAGATTTAGTTTCGGCCCCACTCGTAACCCTTTAGCAGTTTTAGCGTGAAATTACAAACATATACCAAATCTTTCGCATTTATAATAAGTATTACCTAGAGAAAACAAACATGACACCTCGATTATACAATCTGTTACCTAAGTAACACGCACTATAATCAATATACAGAGGTACATTTCAATAAGAGGTTAATGATAACCGGTCGCGGTTCCCATACAACCTGACACGGGTTACGCGTTCCCATGCCCTTAGACGCCATAACGGGTATGGCCCCTTTGTAGCGCGCCTTATCATCATATTTAATTATGACAAGACGACAGTCGACACCTAACACTGGCATGTCACATCCGTTCAGACACGGACACTTCTAGGAATGCTAAGTGGTCTTCTTTATATTTATGCGAGCCTAGTATTTTAAGTGGTTTACCTACTTATTAAAATTGGCTTTCAGGTCACAATCATCATCACCAAACTCCCTTATTAATAAACATAGAATAACTCTATCCAAGAAATAACCTAGTAATAAAATGACATCTGTCAAATTCCATAATAAAAAACACATTAAAAGTATGGAATTTGACAGATGTCAGTTTATTACTAGGTTATAACTTGGATATAGTTATTCCATGTTTATTAATAAGGGGGCAAATGTTTGATATATAATCTAATAGAGATAGTACCAAGCTGCATGGGCTCGCACGAACTAAGAGGTACCTCTTGCTTACACGATACTTATGTAAAGTGATAGCCGCTGTCTTACTTTTCGTGAGATGTGTAAGTAGGAGAAGAGGAAGGAAAAAGTATTTTTGAAGGAATATATCGACTTTTATGTCGTCCTGGTCGTCAAGACATCTTTGCGTGAGCACCTTTCAATATGGCAACAAAATCTGCACTGTTCGTTGTGCATCAAGTTACATTAAAGTTACCAACGCTATATTATTTTTTGAAAACAGAGAAGTACCTCGTATCGGGCCATGATTCACTTCGGGTCACTGGTCTAGCAGACTAAAGTGCTGCCACCCTAGGCAATGCTTGATTGAACTTTACTAGCCAAGGAATACCCATTATAGACAAGGAAGTAAAAACTCACATGAATCTTATTTACAGATGATTAAACAATGAGCATGTTGCTAGAGCGATATGTGCGTTACGTTAATAGAGTAAGTTACATAATGAATATAATGATTATACGAGTATACTTTAAATTTATTATCTTATTTAAATCTACTTGTATCAGCATGGCAAATATGCTCTGCGTGGCAAATATGCTGTCTATATTCTATAGGCGCTGATAGTAGTCGAAAGGCTCCAACTTCTCGTTTGTTCCTAAACTATAAATAAAAATAAATCTAGACAAAATGTCTGTAGACTAGGTGGAAATTGATACTCGTTGGAGTGTAAAAATATCTCAAAATAATACGAATTATTATAAACTAAAAATTTTAATGACCTTCCTGTGAAAATATCTGTGTCAATTTATTTATAAATTGAGTTTTATTTTATTTTTATTTTGAGTTACCTACTGAATTTAACGAGGCAATTTATCATTATAGAATTGGACGACTTTGTGCCACTTTTTAAGTTGTCGTGATATTTTTTTATAAAGACCCTCTTAGAAAGTAAAACTTAAAAAGACGACGAACAACTTAAACAGCAACTTATGAGTGCTTCATTACCGTTATTAGTACACGATAGAAATATAATTTTATTGAGTAGTCTATGAAGCCAAGCGCATTTTATACTAATCGCTGCTATCTTCAAATGATAACACACAAGAGATTGTTTTTCAGCAAAGGCCTTCTTTACCTACGTACTAACCGAAGCAGGATATTAGGTTTTATTATAGTGCACAACTGTGTCCGTAAACATGCGGCAATGTTATGCAGCCTATTTCCTGATTCCGGACTGTTGTTAAGAAAACGCAATAATACTGATTCAACCCGAGAACCAAAACAACGACCATAATCTGAATGTAACCATATTTGGGCTACTAGAGTCCCGCCCAAAGGTGCTGCCACGTTGCCGCGGTGGGTGCGGCGTGCTCCATACCAGACACGCTTGGCGGAAGAGGCCAGACTAAGAGCAGCTCAGCTGAGGAGTCCTTCACCCGTCTCCTCTCTCCCGCAGATTAAGAGATGCATGCCGATATGAGTTAAACACTCATATCTAATTTAACTAATTAATCGGACTCACGATGATCACGGCCAGAGATTCCGAGGGGCCCTCCTCCCGGACTGTGACGCTGGGGGCAACTCGCACGTGATAGTTCGTGGAGAGAATCATGACCGGAGGGTGAGACTATCTTTTAATGGCTTCCGAATATTTGCCGAAGACTTTCATTCGAACGTACCTCTTCATCTAAGTACAGTTGCATAACATTTTGAAGCATTTTAATTATTCATTAAATCAGATGATGCGAAGGTTTCCAAACCTTGGGTCTGTTATAATAAGTGCGCGAACCGTTTGTTAATTAAACCCGTGTAGATTACGCAATAAAGTTACTTTTTAATTGGCAGTTCGCTTGAGATCGAATGTCTAATTGCTTTAACTGTATATTTTGACCAATATTTGTGTGATGAGTTAAAAGTTAACAATACAGTTAGTAGGCCACGGGTCGTAATTTAAAAGGGGCTTACCTTTTGCAAATTTGTTGACATAGAATAAAGGCTTTAGATCTTTTAGCTGTTTTTTGTGATAGATCTTCTACAACAATTTTAGCAAGAGGCAGTCCCACGCTGCATACCTACATGTAGCCGAATTGTGCCGGCACGACCGGGGAGGTACCTCTCGCTTCAACCGGCGTGAAGTGACAGCTGTGCTGTCGGGTTTCGTCAGGTTTGTAAGTCGCCGGTGGCCCATGGAGGGTGGATGAGGAAGCAGGGTAACGCATCTGTATAACTTCTATGCGGACGTCTATGGGTGTCGGTAGTCATGAAAATGGCTTCTATTGCTCGTTTGACCCCATATATTATAAAAAAAAAATAACAGCACATCTTCACGCCAGTTGATCTTATACCTAAATCTACTAATAAGTGTTTAAAGATTATGCAGTCATCAGTCAAATGTAATGGCGTAACTACTACAAATTGCAAAGGAGGTATTAGTACGAGCTAGTGCCACTCTGCATGCATGCCTGCACGACGGGCAGGTAAGCGAGAGCGCTTACACGACACCGGCGTAAAGTGACAGCTATGTTGTCAGGTTGCTTTCCACGTGGAAGTAGTGGCGATAACCCTTGGAGGAGAAGGAAGAGGAGAACCGCATCTGAATTTATGCGGGTGTCAACCGGCGTCGGTAGTCATGAAAATATCCCCGACTCCTCTTATGCTCCATAAAAAAGAGGTTTTTTCCAAATGGGACCAGGCGGATTGGCCTGGTACCAGTTGGAAAAAACCTCTTTTGTGTAAGTTGCAATCAGCACAATCTCGTGCAAACGATTATGTTAAAGAAATGTTATCTGATAACACAACTCTATGTGCGTACGTACGTAACCGCACACTATGTAAATGTTAACGCAGATACAAGGACTATGACGCAACGCATTTCCTTCCTTTCTACTATCTGTAAAATGTAGGGTCAGTCGTGCTTTGGAATTCAAAAATGGCATTTTAAGGTTTCGTAATACGTACTTGATGTGTTTAATGATATGAGGTTACGGATCTCTTTAGAGACATGGTAGCTTTAAGCAGTTTGTGTATTTAACCAAATGGAGACGCCGCGCCGCGAGCGCAAACGTCTTTAAGCTGGGTATCCACTTGAGGCAGCCTCGGACCGAGCAGCTGCCTCGACCTGAGGCAGATCTAGTGGAGACCGTGCCGCGAGTCGAGGCTTGCCGCGACTTGAACCAAACGCGACGGCCGCGCAGCGAGCCAAATCGTGTCGGTAAATGGCCATGCTCAAAGACGCCTCACACTGAGGCGTGCGTTGAGTGGAGACGGACGTACGTGTGCTCGGACGCGAGCGACAAAATGGATAACGAGAAATGTATCGAATTAATTAAGTTGTATGAAAACCACCGACATTTGTGGGATCCAACTTCACCGCATTATTATAATAAACATTTGAAAGAAGATTCTTGGAAAATAATAAGCAACGAAATGAAACTGACGATATATTTCCTTAAGGGTGCTATCGGTAAAAAGTGCCGAAATTGAGTATTTTGAAGGCAAATTACTCGTAAATGGAAATAATGGATTGAAGATCAACTTTGGTTCCGCATAGCACAAATATTTTTATAGGATCTGTAAAGTTTGTAAATTGAAAATTATAATTATTTACGAAGAAAAAGGTATATTTAGAACTCATGTTTACGAAAAGACTGATTTTCGAAATGAAATTACGAATATAAGCAGTGGATTGTGGATACCGAAAAAATACCTACTATTAGGAAATATACTACTATAGGTTTTGTATAGAATAGAAAAGTAAATTGATTTCATTAAACTCGGCAAAAAAATATTTTTGTAACTTAAATTTTGCCAAAATAAAACATCATTTTTCTCATGATAATAAATGTGGAACAACTTCAGAAATTTACCCATTTATTAACACGATATTCTGTTAATAAAATCACCAAAAAAAATAAACATTATTATCTTAGATTTTATTTAATTAAATTTCAAAGTTACTATTGAATTACGCCATGTAAGTCTTTATAAGCTCACAAATATTTTTATTGTTTAAGTCAATAAAAAATATTTGTGCTATGCGGAACCAAAGTTGATCTTCAATCGATTATTTCCATTTACGAGTAATTTGCCTTAAAAAAACTCAATTTCGGCACTTTTTACCGATAGCGCCCTTAATCCACCATCGATGTTTCCGTTTCTTAAGTTGCCGCTTCCTTTTGTAGTGACTAATTACTACTAATGCTGCAGCGACTTTACGTGCGTCAATCATGGTGGTTAATGAGGAATTGTGAAAATCGTGGCTCGGGTTGAGGCATGCCGCTCGATACGATATTGCGTGTGCTCAAGTGGAGACACATGTACTTTCCTCAACCCGCGGCACGCTCAGGGTGAGGCAGCTCGCCACGAGGCTGCGCAAGTGGATACCCAGCTTAATACAAATCTGCCAAAGTCGGTGGGGGCGCGGTCACCCGGTAAACACCAATGCATGCTACATTGTTATACACACACACACACACACACAAATAATGTCTAGTATACTAGCTTATAAACCCTCCATTGTTGTCTCTAAGGGGACCCATTGGTCTTTGACCTTTGGAAGATACCCAGGGATCTGCTGTAGGTGGCCTCTCCGGTTGGATAAACGGGCACATTAATGTGAAAAGATAGTGCGGGTACTATCCTGGTTCCTTGCCTTGTGTGTGCTTTTCGTATCTGAAATTACACTATGGCAGCGAGGTAAAACCCATTTAGCATTACCGAATTGTTATATGTGGTCGTCGGAGGATGAGGAAGAATGGGAACCCACCTCCAGTATCTCACAGATGGAGGAGATTCAACCTGATATGGATTGTTTATCCTAGTAATGTTATAAACGCGAAAGATCGTATGTTTGTTTGGTTGTTACTCCTCACGCAAAAACTGCTGAAACGATTTTCATGAAATTTGGCACACACATAGAGAGTAACTTGGATAGTTTTTATTCCGAAAAAATGTTCCTATGGGATGTCGTGGATGATTTTCTATTTTCCACGGGATCGAAATTAATGCGGGTGGAACCGCGTGGCGCAGCTAGTATTATATAATTTAAGTGCTATATCAGGCCAAGACCCACGAGCGTGTACGTGAAACAATACAAGAAAGTAAACGAGCAGTTTGAGATTTTCAACAACTACCGCCTATACCCACCACAACCAGATATTTATTATAGTCGAATTTGGCCGGCACGACCGGGGAGGTACCTCTCGCTTACACGAGACCGGCGTAAAGTGACAGCTGTGCTGTCGCGTTTCGTGCGGTATGTAGCCGGTGGCCCATTGAGGTGGCAGGAGAAAGGAGGGCAGCACATCTGTATAGCCTCTATGCGGATGTTTGTGGGCGTCGGTAGTCATGAAAATGGCTCCGACTGCTCGTTTGCCCTCCTGTACCATAAAAAAAAATGTTCTGACGACTGATATATTTCTGTTCACCCTATCCCATTGGCGAACAAACTCACACAATAGCCATCACTTCACGTATATACTTTGTGAGAGCGTACTTAAGCTCTCACTCGATTCAGCTACAAAGCCAACTGCTGTTTCACAAATCGTATAATATATACCCAAACAATTATACATCTAGCAGTCAGCAGCCAGTAAAAACGAGTTACAATAATCACAGTCGGCATATTAATTACAACGTACAAATGTCACGTCAATACGGTGGTCGGGATGTCCCAATTGTTGCACAACGCTGCATTAGCGGCTCGGATCTGGGACAAGAAATACAGCTGGTTCTTACAACTGGTATGTCAGATTGAATTCAGACTCGTTTGTGTAGTTGTAACTATTTGCTTTTTGCGGTTTTATCGATAAATCGATCGAAATACTGATACACTACTCATTATTAATGATATTCAATTGACAAATAATAATCAGCGTTCTCAGCCTTGATTCGCCCTCCTATGTAAGTTCCTGAATATTTCTAGTTCAGTTATGTGGCAAAGAGTATTAACAATATGTTGAGGTGGATGAGTAATTGATTACGTACCCTGCGGTAGATGTAAGTTTAAGTATTTATATGTTAGTAGGGTTATATATAAAGTGCAATATAAATTTGATAAAAAATATTGTTTATAATATAAATCCTGTTTATAAAGTTAAAAGAAAGAAAGAAAAGTTTTTATTCAGAATAGAATTACATGAATTACTTTTTGAACGTCAACAATTAAATCTACCGCAGGTTCAAAAGACACAATAAGATCTCTTAAATAAAATTTGGATTGAAAAAAAGATTTAACATCACTTAAAAAACAAAGCGGGCTCAGTAAAGTTCATCACCAGGAGGCACTAGGAGCTCTGTAACCCTCAATAAGATGTTGTGGTAGACTCATAAAATTAAACAAATATAACAAATAAGGTTGACTCAACCTCAACCAAAAATCATACAACTAGACTAGAATAAATAATCAATCGCAAGAAAAAAAAAGAAGTGGTTCATAAAATTGTTGGATAGTTTGCATGTAGAATTATAATGAATATAATAGTGTAATATTAGTAAATAACTGTAAATAACGCTTTTACCCGTTTACTAAACACGTATATTTGCATAATACCTCCGGAACAGGTTTCGAGCCGCCACAGGAAGGCTTCAAATCACTTCAACGGTTATTTTATTAGCTTTCATGAGGACGCGGGCGAATACGAGGGTATAAGTAGTGCGGCGACGCTGTCAATATAGGAAACAAGATTATAATAAACATTTAGATGTAAACAGGGATTAATCTTATGAGCAATACCTTAATCAACAATTCTATGGTTTTTGAGTGGTTTGACTTGCATTACACTCTTGCTTGCTTTCTTGCTATTAGACATAATTTAATGGTACTTAGCCTATAGGCCGTCCTGGATAAATGGGCTATCTAACGCCGAAAGAATTATTTAAATCGGAGAAAAAGTTTATGTTTCCAATAGTTTTACGCAGGGCAATGCATTTACGAATTTGATGCAGAGAGGAACATTTGACGCAGCATCGAATCTTGGTTCGAATATCTGCATTATAATCACAGAAGGATCACAGCATGTATCATAGCATGAGCTACAGACATGCATATTTTTGTATGTCAGCTCATGTCAGCGTACTGACACCGGACACGCGATTATAGTAATTAACTCCTTAAGAACGTAAGTGAAGAGTTCGCAAGAGACGTAAGCAACGTAACGCCGCAAAGCATAATGCGCTCACCGTTATCTTTCCGCCATTTTAGTCCAAATATTTTTTCGCGGACCTTACATATCTTTTCTTAGTCTACAATAAATAGTTTGCACAAAACCGTTATCTCTGTACAAAGACATATTTGACCTTCCTGATGAGTCATTTTGTTTGACAAAAAGCACTTAGTTTAATATTGTAGGTTCACGCTGGTCTTTAAGGCTGTCACACACTAAGCAGATACGATAAGATTTCAATATATGTCTGTGTCTACAGATACTTGACGGTAAAATATAAGTCATCTGCATAGTGTGTGACAGCCTTTATACCTTTTATCGAACGTCTAGACTAAAATAAATGGACTAATGGAAGTAATTTGATTAAATTGAATTCAATTAAACGAAACTAGACTCTTTCACTTTCTTTAGCGATTGTTTTTTGCTGACATTGAATTGGTAACGAAGTGTGAAGTTCGAGCAGATCTGCAGCCATGTAGAACAATGGGTTTTTCATCCGTCACGCGAGAGTGCAGCACTTCCTGCGTCTGCGCGTAATCTGATTGTCATTATCATATTACGTTATGTCACTTAGGATGTCCGTGAGTTGTGTGAGAGCGGTGTAAGGTGTTAGGAATTCCAAGTCTCCGAGAGCTCATTTGGGTCATCTGTTGGAAAGTATCGACGTCCATAGATCACACAGTCGCATAGTCACCAGCTGAATGTTTAGATACATGATTATTGATACAATACAGCAATGTCTGTAGGTCCCATTTTGGAGTCATATAACTGAAATTTCTTACGACTTTGCGTAGCAGGAAGGTATGCGATGTAACTATAGAACTTCTGCTTGTTGGTATGGACAGAAGTTCCGTAGATCTTTCATTTTTTCGCCCTATTCCTGCCACCTCATGGCTTTCACAAGGAGCATGGGGTATACAGAAACTAAAACCGCTTAATTCCAAATTAAGTTGAGCGCCAGGCAATTTAATTCTGTAAATACGAGACGTAAGCGACCAAAGCGTGGTAAATTGATACGCTCAGCGTAGCTGTTGCGCACCACTTTACTCCTAAAATTTTTCATATTGCACTTAAATTCTTTTAAGGAGTACACTCAACAAAAATATTTGCCCTCGTAATTATGTTGGGGTATTTTGGGAATGTCGCAATCTTAAAAACCACGAGTGAAGTGAACTCCAAAAATTCCTTGCTCTTGGAAATATTTAGGGCATTTTATACATTTCTTGAAATCATGAGAATTCCATGAAATATTTGAACTTGGAATACTCTTCCATCTGATCCGGCCACATCTACAGTTCTATTTTTTTTCTTTATAGTATAAGGGGGTATACGAACAATCGGAGCGATTTTCATGACTACCGAGTCGGTAGTACCGACTACCGACGCCCATAGACATCCGCACAGAGGTTGCACAGATACGTCGCCCCCTTCCTCCTTCACCCCGCATGGCCACTGGCTACTTACACACCGCACGCAACGCGACAGAGCAGCTGTACTGTACGTTTGTTCAGTGTAAGCGATAGGTACCTCCCCGGTCGTGCCGGCCCAATTCAGCTACATGCATGCAGCGTATCACTGATGCTTACAAACACTGATCGTTCTTGGAACACTCCCATGTGATCCGGTCGCATGCATTGTTCTATTGCCTTGGCCAGCGCACGAGGTCAACATATTGATAGCAATAATTACAATCATTATAGGCAATAATTAATTGGAGTTGTAAATTACATTTAAATTACTCTGAGGCATTACGTAATGACATTGGTGCTTTGTTCATTCTAAAAACTTGGAATGTCCATAGGGATCGTGTAATAAACATAGAGGCAGCACTTTATCTGAATGTGGCGTGCCCTGCTGTTAATTTAGGCATTAAGTACTTATAATGACAATGTCATATTGATACTTAGTAATGAAAATAAATTTTAGTATAGTATAGTTAATGTCGTCCTAGCCGGTTTCGGCTACTCTCTATACCTATAGAGACGAGCTAGATGCGCAGGACATATTATAGTGCACAAGTGTGCGCGCAGACACAAGAGCACTCTCTATTCCCTCACTCTCATATTCCTATGGGACGGCAATCCGACACGACCGGTGAGAAATCAGGCGCAGGACCGACGGCTTAACGTGCTCTCCGAGGCACGGGGGTGTACCACCGCCAACTTCCTAACTCCGGACTGTTATTAGAAATTGAAAAATCCCAATAACAATTTTTGGTCCGACCCGGGATTCGAACCCAGGACCTCACGTCTGTGGTTGAACACGCTTACCACTAGACCATGAGGCATTCAAAAGTATAGTTAGTGTACTACTGTCAAAAAGCTCCGACTTATATTAAAAAAATGCATCAAATTTACAATTGTACCACGGTTGCGTGCAAAAATCTCTGCAATATTTTCGTCGGTATAACGTGACCTAGAAACACGAGTTTTTTTTATAAAATTCAAGCGCCGCGCCGCCGAGACCGGGTCTAAGGTCGACACAGTGCCGACTAACGGAAGTATCGATTTACTTTTTATATGAAACCTCCGCGGCCGACATGTCTTTCGTTTTATGTTCGCCTGGTCACTTTTATATAATGTTAAAGCAAATATGACACTTATTCGTGTAACCTATATGCATGGATAATACAGTTATATACTGAGACTCATAGCTGGAGGTAAGACCTAAAGCCATGTTAATGGCAGTTGAATGCTGGACTGCCGGCACAACCAGGCATATGTCGCGAAGTGACAGAGAGGTTGTCGTTTTTGCTATGGGCGTGGGTAGTCGTTAAAAGGCTCATCTTCTGCCCATTTCTCTCGTAATACAAAAACAATCTGTCTATATTGTATTTAATTTGAAAGGCGAGGCAACTGTGACATTGGCTTATATATAATTAATTTATTAAAAAAACAATTTTTGGCTAACATCTGCATAAGATCTTCTCAAAATGTCAAGGAAAGCATTATTATTTGACGTAAGTACTAAGTATTACGTAAGCCGGATGTTCATCCCCGGCGCGTGTTCCCAGTTCAACTAAGAAGCAATAGCACTATCTATTTAGCTCAAGACCCGTGTCGGCCACTTTTTAGCTACCGCGCGTGAGCTGCTCCCCTCCGTCAGAGGTGGGGAGAGGAGGACACCCGCTGTCCTTCTGGCCAAGATAATAATAGCATAACCTATTAATCCTAATAATCCGGTTTGCCTCCTCCCAGACTAGCTGGGAAAGAAGGGGGGGTATGCACCCCCATCAACCACAAATACAGAGGCTCGAGCTACCTTAGGGCACTCGCCTCTCATACAGACGAAGCTGCATTGGGCCTTCAGCCTGTTAGCGTAGACTTTATCTAAAAAAAAAAGACAGCACGACTAATTACAAGCGGTGATAGTAAAAAGCGTTTTCAAGTAACGCCATGTTGTGAAATTTGCGTCGTCTTTAAGTGTCAAACAATCGCAATTTCTACAGTAGTTTGCCACTTACACCTCACTCTCTACTCTCTACTCACTCTACCTGCTATGAGACATCGCACAATTACTGTCAACACGTCTGTGTCTATAAAAACAAGACCGACAAGGGGCCAAGAGCGAGCCGGACTCGACTATGAAGGGTTCTGTAGCTGTATCTCAAACGGATTTCGTTCAAACCCATTTTGGTCGAAGTTTAATTCAATCTCTTTCTCCGTATTTAAAAATTAGAAGAAAGGGGACAATATTTATCAGTTTAGAAACAGATCTCATAGAGTATTGGCATAATCAAAACACTTTCTTAAAAACCTCCATCCCATTTAGAAAAACCTATTTAATGACACACAAGAATATTGTCTCTTGAACATATTTCTTTCAGCCCTCCATTCTGGTAGTTACACAAGAATCTCGAACCGGAAGTTTCCGTATCCGTTAAAAGATTCTGAATTCATGAGCTATCAATGCTAGTAGATTTATAGGTGGCGGACTAAAAAGATGTGGGTAGTTACTTTATAAAACTACTTGAGCGGTCTTGTACGTAAAATGAGTGGCGTGGGAAAAATGGTCACTAAACATATGTTTATAATAAGTTTATCTATACATATAATAAAACAGTAAAATTCGTGCGTATGTACATTGAATATATCGACGAAAAACTAATTGGGGGCGATGTTAAAATAGCATTAGAACTTTTCTTTTCAATGATTTGTTAATTTTTTTTTGGATGTCTGTTTGTCCGAGCTAATCTCAGAAACTATTCAACGGATTTGAATGAAACATTTAGTGGTGTATAAATACTAAGCCTGATCAACATAAAAAAAAACCGGCCAAGTGCGAGTCTGACTCGCACACCGAGGGTTCCGTAATCCAAACGTAATGCATGGTTTTCAATTATTGTAACTTTACGCTTGCCGTTTAAGTTGACAAACGTATATAAGCGGTTGCTCACACACATTTAGTAGGCAACGAATTACAGTTATAAGTTGATAATGATTTTTCCAATGATCTACATATAAATTACTAGTTTTCAGATTTATTCCTATATGTGTACTGTAAGGTTTTACTTCTTGCCAAATTTCAGAATTCTAGCTCTACGGGAAGTACCCTATAGGTTTTGGAAAAAGTGCGTTTTCATACAAAATATGTGCATAAATGACTATAACTTTTTATTGCGTTAACTTAGAAGTGTGATTTTTTCAAGGCATCAAGACGTAACTGACCTCCGTATTTGACAAAAATTTCAGCTTAATCCTTTCATGCGTTTTAGAGAAAAAGGTCTTGACAGACGTACAGACGGACAACAAAGCGATCCTATAAGGGTTCCGTTTTTTCTCTTTGAGATACGGAACCCTAAAAACAACTTTACTGCAGTAAAATCACTCATTCCTACGGGAAAATTGAATGTCATGTCTTACGGAGAAATGAAGAACCTGGCGGGAGAAAGAATGCACAGCACACACAAGCTGCACAGACATGATGAAATAATTAATATTCGTGTGATGTTTATAAATGCTCATTATAAAGATTTATTTAGTAGATTATAGAAACTAAACAAACATTAAAACATCCGTTTCGAGTGGTTTACTTCCTACAAATTACATTTGAGAACCTGTCAGGGCGGCCGGGGGCTGCCCACCACTTTCTCTTTGGCCTCGTGATGCGTCAACTGTGTCTACCCAGTCTCCACTTTCTACACAAACCTGGTATTACTTTTTTTTTTTATGGTATAGGGGGGCAAACGAGCAGTTGTAGCCATTTTCATGACTACCGACGCCCATAGACATCTGCATAGAGACTATACAGATGCGCTGCCCCCCTTTCTCCTCCCACCTCCATGGGCCACCGGCTACTTACACACCGCACGAAACGCGACAGCACAGCTGTCACTTCACGCCGGTCTCGTGTAAGCGAGAGGTACCTCCCCGGTCGTGCCGGCCCAATTCGGCTGCATGCAAGCATGCAGCGTGGCACTACCTCTTACCAACTTGCTTAACGTGGTTTAGTATAAGCCGGGCTAGCGAGCAGTCTGTTGACGTTTACAGACTAGTTATGTAGACATATTACCCTCTTCCCCTTTAATGGGCCACCGGAAATTCACAAACCGAACGAAATTCGAGCCTTATGATGAACTACCGCCGCTCATGGATACGCATGCTTGTTATACAGCTTCTTCCTTGACCACTGCGCATGGCGACAGCATAGCTTATTTTTTTTTTACTGGGGAATGCTCTTAGGCATTCCTGCAAGTTGGGGAAAACCTGGAGGGTATGTGGGACTGGAAAGCACTATATATATAATAATACACTGCTCCCCCTACCCACTAAGGCTCAATTCACACCAAAAGCGCGGCGAAGCGCAGCGAAACGGAGCGCACTTTCAGTGTCATATAAATTTAAACTTTATTTTCATTGCTGTAGTACTTATTATCGAATTCTCGCGACTTCCGCGCGGATTCCAGCGAAGTCTCGTGCAGTCGCGGGAATCCGCGCGACTCGTTCGAGTTTCTCATGCGATAATAAGTATTGTAGTAATTATTATAAAGTTGAAATTCATATGACACATAAACTGCGCTTCGCTTCGCTGCGCTTCGCCGCGCTTTTGGTGTGAATTGACCCTTAACCCCAGCGGTGTTCCTTCTCATCCGCCCTATAGGAGAAGCCACGGGAACGCGATAACATACAACCGCGACTTCACCAGCGGCGACAGCATAGCTGTCACTACGCTGATATCACGTGAGCGGGAGGTACCTCCCCGGTCGTGCCAGCTCAATTCGGCTGCAATGCAGCATGGTAGTGACTCTTACGATGGTATAGTACTAGTCATCTACCTATCATACTAGTGCACAAGTATGTGCGTTGACACAAATTGTAGTATTTAACAGACACGAACGTAGAGAAATCAGAGGCTTAACGTGCTCTCCGAGATATGGTCGCAGCACACTTATCAACTCGGAAGGGAATCGTAACCGTATCACCTCGAGCCGCTCAGTATTCTTTGTATGAAAATTCATATTGCAACGCACACTAACGGGAAACGTAACGTAATCGTATCGTCTTCGCTTTTCTAGACGAGGCGTTTACGATCCCTTTCCGAGTTGATAAGTGTGCCGCGACCATTATGGGGATGTGACTGAGAACTAACAACGCGAACTTGCTGAATTCAACCAAATGTTATTCAAATTTTTACCTCATTTTCTGAATAGAATTTTAATTCAAATTCATGAGCCATCTCACAACTACACAAAACACGATAGCTGAGCCTTCACGACATCGCATCCTCGATACAATTGCATTTGTTACCGGCGCCGTTTTATGTTCATATAAGATCACATCCTGCACTGCTACAGGATAATTTGTCTGTGACCGCCATTAGTTCGTAGTTGGCGGCACAATTACACAGTAATTATGTAATTACAGGCATATATGGATTAGATTGAGTAAATTGAGGAAGTGGACTAGTTGCATGCAATATTGTAGCCATGCCTTCAACAAGGATTTTTTTTTTTAAGGTATAGGGGGGCAAACGAGCAGTTGTAGCCATTTTCATGACTACCGACGCCCATAGACATCTGCATAGAGACTATACAGATGCGCTGCCCCCCTTTCTCCTCCCACCTCCATGGACCACCGGCTACTTACACACCGCACGAAACGCGACAGCACAGCTGTCACTTCACGCCGGTCTCGTGTAAGCGAGAGGTACCTCCCCGGTCGTTCCGGCCCAATTCGGCTGCATGCAAGCATACAGCGTGGCACTACCTCTTACTACGAAAATAATCAACGAACGAAAATAATCATAAAATCTTTTTATATGATTATTTTCGGTCAAAGATATAGATTGTACCACTGTATGCATGTAAGCAACCGAATTGGGTGCCTCTTGCTTACAATGTATTGTTAAGTGATAGCTGTGCTGTCGCGTTTTGTGCGGTGTGTATCTCAGTAGCTGGTCGTCCATGGAGGGTGGAGGAGGGAGGGCAACGCTACTATATAACCTATGGGCGTCGGTAGTCATGAAAATGGCTCCAAATTCTCGTTTGCCCTCTTATACTATGAAAATAAAAATAGAACAGAACAAAAGTGTAACATCAAAATAATGTCACTATGGCCCGACCAAAACCGATAGAGGGCAAACCTACAAACATATATACCCATATTAATAGATTTCTTTACAATCATTGTCATTTGCATATGTCGAGCGCCGAAGTTATAACCTGCTTACGTGAGGTGGTTGGCCCCATCGATTCAGGCCAGTCGCAACCGGGTCGGATTGACCTGGCGTCGATGACGTCATATCGGCGCTCACGTATATTGCTAACTGTAATAGGGTAATGGGACGTGTGCGGAGGGGTGAAAAATGCGGGACGCAAATCGCTTACAAAGTTGAAGAACGAACCATATCTGTTGGTTTCATATTTTACAAGACTGATTTAGATGGAGGGGAATGTTTTTAGAGAGTATGTATTTTTTTATTAAATAAAGGGGCTACATGGTTTGACATAATAGCCATTTTCATGGCTATCGACGTCCACAGACATCCGCATTGAGGTCATACAGAGGCGCTGCTCTCCTTTCTCCTCTTCACTCCTTCAAGGGCCTCGGCTACGATAGCCCATCTCTATAGAGACGAGCCATCTGCACTCTCTATTGCCTCATTGTCATATTCCGATGAGACGGCAATTCGACAAGACCGGAGAGAAAGGAGCCGCTGGACCGACGCGATGGCTTAAGGTAACGTAACGTAACGTAACGTAACGTAACGGCTCTCCGAGGAAGGGGGTGTAATTCCGCCAAATTCCTGACTCCGGACTGTTATTAGCAATTGAAAAATCCAAACATCACTTTTTGGTCCGTGGTATTTGAAGTTTGAACCCCTCACGCCTGTGGTAGAACATACTTACCACTAGACCACGAGGAGTTGGTTTAATAGATACTCAAAGTATACAACGGCGGCAAAAATTACTTGTAATGTAAATAGAATGATAATTTTGTGTATTCTCTCTTTAAATTAATCTTTGTTATTTATTATTTAATTAAATTAACTTCATTTTTATTTAAATTTATTATAGTATTGTTAACATTTTCTGTGTATGTTTACATGTGATAGATCCACGGATTGTTTGATTATTACTTTAATGATTAAAGTAGCCGGTGGCACATGGAGGGAGCAGAAAGGAGGGCAGTGCAACGCATCTGTTATAGCCTCTATGCGGATGCCTATGGGCGTCGGTACTAGGTAGTCTTGAATATGGCAACGACTGCTCGTTTGCCTGCCTACACGATAAAAAAAATAAAATTACTCATTACAATAAATGTTGTTAACGGATTTTATCGTGGTTTATTTAGATTAGATGAAGTAGGTGGTGGTCCACCCGAGACCACGGTCTCTGTAAAGCTTCTGAAATTCTCGGGCTTGTAAAATAATTAACTAAACCGCGATAAAATCCGTTAAGTTGGTTTATTGTTTTGTTACTTTGATCATAAGCTTTTCCTTTTCTAATGTTGCTAACTTTGATTGTAATTTAAAAATCACGTTTCATAGCGAATTCTGCGACGTCAGTGTTTCGCAACATGGATTATTGTTTCAGTTAATGAGGTCACGTCAAACAATTGATTCAGGTCTTGAATATCGCTGAATCTGTATAAATATTGTGATCGAGCTCACCGTTGAATAGGAAGAAGAACAATATTAATTTTGAAAATGTTTGTTTGTAGTTTAAATTTTGGGTAATTCGGTATAATCAATAGATTCATTCTATCTTAAATAAGCATTGCTTGAAACAAGAAATATCACCATTAAGTGGAAAACTAATATTTTTTTATTGTAATAGAGCCAGTTTCTCTCCTATATTTAAGTCACACCCTAACGCTACAATCTACCTTACGTTTCATTCACGTGATGGTTTCGCCTTAAAGGTGATATGCGGCAGACCTGCTGGGCGTAGGACCATTTCCTACCTTTGTTTACTTGCTTCATGCTTGTCCTACTACGCTATAAAAAAATTTTTCGAAGTCACATACATATAAGTACACTTTTACCATTGAATTGAATGTACTACATACTTGAAAATTATTGCTACATTTTGACGCAGTTGTTATAAAATATAAGTGTCGCAGGACACAGTCAGCGCAATAAAAAAGACTTCGGGAACCAAAAATTAAAATAAACTCAAGCTCATAAATCAGACTTGAAGTTAGAGTTCTGACGTGTTGAAGTGATGACGGCTACGAGATTGGCTTTTTGTCGAGCACCCAACACGGGTAAAGTGTATATTAAAGTAATGATTAAGTAACCTGTACTAACACTACTAATATACAGAGCTGAAGACTAAACGCGCTAACTTTAGGAATTACTGGTCTCAGGTTCGATTTGAAGTGCCTTAACCCTAAGTTTAAGTTAATCTTTTTTCAGTAAATATGAATGTCAGATTTTTTTAAATATTGTTATAGAGATAACAGAAATACATATTAAGTGAACACTTCTACTGTCTAGCTATGACGGTTCACGAGAAGGCTTGGTGGCAAAGGGACAGCGGAGACTCAGTAACTGCAGAGTAAACAATAGGGTCCTGTTTTTACTCTTAGGATACGGAACGCTCAAAATCTATCACCGGCTTTGATTCTCTATCACATACAATCGTCGCCTGCTATTAGCGAAGCGGTACAGAGAACAGAGTGTCACGTGTCACGGTCCTTACTTATTTCTCTTGCATCCCTCACTTTACTTGCTCTCGCCACACAAACACGCCGTGTGCTAGACTACCTGTTCAATCAGATCATGGTGTTTTACATAACACACCATGAATATTCCACCATAACGACCTCATAAATATTTAAATCTGACGATAAAGTCGTAAAAAATAGGTATACGTGTCAACACTCTTGTGCGCAGAAATACAAGGAAAAGGTCATGGTGACTATTAGGTGTTAATTGAAGCGGAGAGTTTGGTTCACATTCCAGCATCTACCGGGAGTATCACAAATTATTTTGAGTTAGGTAGGCGTTACATCCACACTCATGCTACTTTTAGCATCGGTGATCGGCGATTTAGTCGATTTTTGAAGTTGAATACAGCGACCAGACGCTAGACGCTCCCCAGCGCACGCAAAGCGACTGTGTTGCGTATCGAACTTCGGAGCAGTCGCTAAATCGCTTGATTCCGATACCGCGACACCCGACAGATAGTGGAGTTCCTGGGGGTTTAACCTTGGACTAGAGTTACAGTGAATGAATTAATATGATCGATGTGGGATATTGTTTTTTAAACTATAAATTGCAATGTTTACCCATTATTTTTTTGTGCATTTCATTTTTTTTTTTTTGTTTTTTTTAGCTAATTATTATAAACAAATATAATGTTTGACCATATATTTTCACTTAAAATAGTATTTTTTATTTATTTATATGTTAAATCTTACCCGAGTAGACATATATAGGAACATTTTTCAAAGATACCTGTGTATGAAAATAGCAGTAGGGATTTCGAACAGGCAGAAAAACATGGAGGAGAGCGGAGCGGCAGCTGCTATATACAATAGAATTTCTCGCCTAGTTTAATAATTATAAGTAAATGAAATGTACTCTATTGTGTACATTTAAAAAAATAAAGTAATTAATTACGACTAATGAAAAGCAAAAAAAAATATTAGTACAGAATATGTTTATTTAAATATATTACATTGTTGTCTACATCTACTTCATCTATCTGTAGTCTGGTGAAGTATTGTAACAACTATTTCCGCTGCACTGTAAACATGCTACACTGTAGTATAAACCACTTTTTCGGCATCCACACACTCGTTTAAGGTGCTCAAATGCTGCATCAGTTATTGGAGGCAGTGATAACAAAGGAACACTCGTATTTTTGGCTGTTGCTTTTATGAAAGAATTGAACCTCAATGAATTTAAATCATGAATTTTAGACGGAGCGCCTTATAAACTCAAAATACAGTTTCAGTAAATTATAACAATCCGAATGATATTTTGTTGCAAGTGTCTATAAGTCGGTTATATCAGAAATCCTTTTATGGATATCCCGATAATAATCAGTTTTCTGTACGGCTATAAATTTGTCATCACTGCCTCCAACAACTGATGCAGCATTTGAGCACCTTAAACGAGTGTACCTACAAATTCAGATATGGCTAGGAAATGACGTAGTTATTGAAATTGGGGATGGAAGTATTCCAATAACATGTACATCCCAATAACAATGAATTAATTACCTGCTCCGGATAGTTTATTGCAAATGTTATTTTGTAGTTGCAAAAAGGGATGTAGAGCTGCGTGTGGATGCCGAAAAAGTGGTTTATACTACAGTGTAGTATGTTTACAGTGCAGCGGAAATAGTTGTTACAATACTTCACCAGACTACAGATAAATGAAGTAGATGTAGACAACAATATAATATATTTAAATAAACAGATTCTGTACTAAATTTTTTTTTTGCTTTTCGTTAGTCGTAACCTTATTTTTTTAATGTACACAATAGAGTACATTTCATTTACTTATAATTATTAAACTAGCTGAGAAATTCCATTGTATATAGCAGCTGCCGCGCCGCTCCGCTCTCCCCTCCACGTTTTTCTGCCTAAAATGTTCCTATATGTCTACTCGGGTAAGATTTAACATATGAATTTAAAAAAAATACTGTTTTAAGTGAAAATATATGGTCAAACATTATATTTCTTTATAATAATTTGTTAAAAAAAAACCAAAAAAAAAAAAATTAAATACACAAAAAAATAATGGGTAAACATTGCAATTTATAGTTTAAAAAACAATATCCCACATCGATCATATTAATCCATTCACTATAACTCTATTCCGAGGTTTCACGGTTTTATATGCTC
>LUGF01053281.1:106469-123503 GCA_001625245.1 Calycopis cecrops
AGAAGGACAAAAATTTTGGTGTTTTAAGCCCTTTAACCACCTCATCTTATTCCACATATCAGTTGTCGTCATATCTTCATTTACGGAATTACAAAATGAGTGCCAACTATCGCGTTTAGCTTTGTTAATTAATTTTTGGGACTCTAAAGTTCTACTTTCTAACTGACTTAAATTTTCTGGGGTGGGATTTTTACGAAAATTTTTTAGAGCCAATCGGCGTTGTGCAACTGAATTAGATAGCTCGTTGGTCCAATAATGTTTGGGACGAAATTTTTCATGAGGTCTAACAGTAAGTTTAAAATATGGGATATGTAAATTAGCAGCCGATTCAATGGAATTTATAAAGAAATCGTACATTTTTTGAATATGTATTTCACTAGTAGTGTTCTGTGTTTCATTAAAATTGCAAAGTTTATCGGAAATACATTTACGATATTCAATCCAGTTGGCATTTTTAAAATTTCTTTTTTGAACATATTGTGTATGGAAATAAATATTAGCCGTCATTTTAATAATAAGGTGATCGCTGCCAAGACCTTCATTAATTACTAGCCAATTAAATTTAATTGCAACGTCAGAGGAAATGAATGATACATCTGGTGAAGTCTGCTGTAGTGTTCCGTTTACTAATTTAACTCTAGTGGGCATACCATTATTAAGGGAAATAAAGTCATTTTCAAGCGCTGAATCCATAATTTGCACTCCTCTAATATTCGAACTAGACGACCAGTTAGTATGGTGTCCGTTAAAATCACCAGCTACTATTGTTTTATTAGAAAATCGTGAAAAGATTTCATTCCAGTCCGTTAATTGAGTTTGTACAGATGAGGGGCAGTAAAGTGACACCACGTATTCTAAATCCTTACAATTGATTAGTCTAACACATATTAATTCTATACCCGGATTAGTCGTATTTACTGATACTAAGTGAGATTGGATTGACTTATGAACTAAAATAGCTACACCGCCATAACCATCGAAACGGTCGTTTCTATAAACATTAAATCCACTGATATTTACATTAAAATCTGAGCTAAACCATGTCTCACTAACAATCGCAAGATGTATATTTTCTCTTGATAATAGTTCACTAAAACAGTTTAGTTTAGGGCGTAAACTTTGTGAGTTCCATTGGAAAATATTCAGCTTAATTATCATAGACCCGCTATCCATTATTGAAAAGGTTTAAAATATATCCGTATATCTCTTCACCAAATAACATATTAACTAAAAATAATTTCATTTCTTTGCAAACAATTTTAAGAATAGATATAAGTTTCTCTGCAAAATTATTTTCAGATTTAAGAATGCCCCTTATTTTAAGCCAAAATTTTTTCCATTCAAATTTATGTAAAAGATCATTATCCCGCCTTTTGTCCTTGTCTTCTTGTTGCTCATCAATATCTTTAGAAATTGGCTGTTCTAGGTTAGTTTTCTTCTCATTTTGGCCAGTTTCTATTATTGTCTGTTTATTTTTTCGCTTTGTCTTATTGATATTGCTATGTGAGAACGACGTGTTCATATTTTCTGATATTTTTCCAATAATTAACTGATCGTGTACCACCGCTTTAGTTAGAATACTGCTATAGGTTTCTCCCTCACTGTTCGTTGGGATGTTAGGTTGCGCAATAGTTACCTCTTTTGTAATTGTATTAGCTTTGATTTTGTTTTGATAGATTTGTAAGGCCTTTCTATATGTTACCTGTTCTTCACTCATAATATTTCTAATACTCTTTTCTTTTAGGTAGTAAGGGCATGTTTTATCCAGTACCCAATGATTCCCTTTACAATTTAAACATCTGTACTCCTCTGTGTTGCAATTCTCATGATTATCTCCGCATTTTGGACATAAAATTTTTTTGGTGGGACAGTATTTAATAATGTGACCAAACTGCCAGCATCCAGAGCATTGCGATACCGGAAACATATAAGCTTCCACCTTGAAACGGCACCCATAAGCACAAATATATTGAGGCAATATTTTACTTTTAAAACTCATTCTAATAGATTCACTATCAATCCATTTACCTTCAGAATTTAATCGTTTTAATCTTTTCACCGTCAATATTTCACTTTCAGATTCAAGAATATTAAGTAACTCTTGTTCACTTAACTCGAGATCTACTCCCTTTACTACTCCATATGATATCGATAATTCCTGTATTAATTGGCATCGTAGGTCCAAATTTTGAAGTTTTCTACTGTCTATTATTTTATCAGCGTCTTCTTTTCTCTGAAGTTGAATAAGAACCTTATTCGAGCTCTTGTATTTAATCTTTAGTACATCTTTTATATTCTCATCTCGTAGTAATTTAGCCATAGCAATGGGTTTAGGTAATTTTTCCTTCGACGTTATACAAACTTCGTAATTGTTTATTTTTCCATCACTTTCCTTCTCTGTTGATACACTCCTGATCAATTTCTTAGTCCTCCTCCTCCTGACAGTAATAAATTCATCATCACTTTGTTCATCCTCTCGCTCTTTTCTTTTTTCAACACGGGTCACCTCTGTACACATATTTGATTCTTCTTCCATGACAACTTCTTCGGCCTTTTCCATCTCATGTAGCTGACGTTCGCATCTATCCAAAAACTCTGAGTCTTTCGAATCGTCATCATCTAAATCATCTTCCATTTTATAAAAAAGTAAATGAGGGTATTAAGAAAATAATTCAACACTCGTATAGTAAGCAAACGAAACGTGTGCACAACGCAAAGGCTCGCGGCTCACTGGAGTTGAGTTGATAAAAATTTTAAATCGATATTGTTTGTTGTTTTTTTAGTTATCTTAAAAAAAACTGTTTTTTACCTATAAAACCATTTTTTAAACAGTCTTCCGCAACTCCAAAAATGACACACTAAATTTTCTCTCATTGTGTGTGAACAGACCAACCCATTTTTACTCATGGACCTAATTACAGTAAATCATTTTGCTTTAGCAACTGGGCTAACAGTGTTATAAATAGGTTTGTGTGTGTTTGTTTTTTTTTTTAATGCTAAAACTTTTCTGATACTTTTAATATGGATTCCTGGGCTCCTGAGTTTTGCCGGTTCTTCTCAGGACAGGGCCAGGGTTGAACCGGTGGTAGATTTAATTGTTGACGTTCAAAATGTAATTTCTATAATTCTATTTTGAATAAAAACTTTTTCATTTCATTTGAATTCTCTACTCTCTCTCTATATATAAAGATATAAATGTATGTGTCCATACAATGACTGGAGGGGCTTGTCTGTGGGTGGTGAGCGGTGTCGGGGGCAACGGCCTCCACACGTTGGTGCAGCGTTGCATACGTAATGAGCCCGTCCCCAGCTACCGATAGGAAAGCGGGGAAACTTCTGAGAACACGCATCCTTATGGACCAGCGTTTTTATAACCGGTGTAATGGAGTAGCGTTCCTTGCTAACTAGTTTTAAGGACGAGGATAGATATTACACCAGGCGCAAGTCGCACTCGTATACTGGGGGTTCCGTACCACTTATTTATACGTACCTGTGTATCCTAGGATAGAAGAAGAACTCGGATGGGTCCTAACATCAGAGTTGACAGATGATGCATACTACGTAACACTTTTCGGCCAAATCTAATGGCCCATGGAGGTGAGAGGAGGAAGGAGGGCAGAGGCAGCAGAGGGCGGGTCCTGTCACACTGATCCATGACTATGAACTATTAGCCCAGTTGCTAGAGGAAAATGATTTACTGTAATTTGATCCAGCAAATTATGCACAAAAATGGGTTGGTCTCAAAGATGCAATGGTTTTTTCTGTAATAATTGACAGTGATTGGCCAATTTTTCTTATTTGTCGTTAAAGTGGCAACATAACAAAAAAAACATCAAAACAGAATTCAACAGTTTAACAGTCTAGCTTTGACGGTTTTTAAAATACAGCCTAGCCCCTACAGATTTAGTAATAGGGTCCCGTTTTTACCCCTTGGGTACGGAACCCTAAAAACAAGGATAATATTTTAGAATTCCAACTATTGCTTGTTTTACTTGACAAGCTCTTGACCACAACATAATACGCGTGGGGGTTTGGAGTGTATGTTACCTCAGTTTTTAAAGTCAAGGCGTCTCATGCCACGGACTTTACAGGTGTCCGAATACTGTTTTGAAGTCTGCTTTTGTTTTTATATGAACATAGAAGTAAAATGTTTACAATATAGTATACTTTGAAGTGTTTTAATAACTAGAATATATCTAATGTTAAGTATATTATAAGCTGTGTTATATGTGCAATTTGTTAGATACAGTGTGTTATAGCAAATAAAGGTATTATTATTATTAAGTATTATTATTATTATTATTATTGCATCTAATAGGGTTCAGATTGGCATAAATATAAAGGTTACCTGGAAGATATTATACTACCTAAGCAATAAGGTCGCCTTTTGTGTACATAATCTAAGCATACCTTATAAGATTGTCTGTTTATATATTTGTGCACACAATAAAGAATAATTCATTCATTCATTCATTATAGGTATTGCCACAAAAATGTGCCGTGTGACGGATTTTGATAGGATAATGCCTTCCTTCTAAAAAAATTCTGATAGTGCGAATGATACTGGGTGTATTATATTTTAAACAGTCCGATTTATTATTATTTCAATTTCATATATAGTTATTATTTGCCCACAGACCATTTAATTATTATTCTTTGACAATCTTTGAAATTACAATGTGTAATCATTATCTTTTACATCCTAAACTATTTACCAACTTAAAATTATTGAAAATATTGTATAGTACATCCAAATGAAATGAAATGAAAATCTTTTTATTTATAATAGAATTATAAAAATTACAATTGCAATTCAGCCTTAGCCCTTTCCTAAAAAGAACCGGCGAAACAAACTCAACGGGCCTCATGAATTGATGAAATACCAAGAGATATAGAAGTACAAATACATTATTATATTTTATTATATAATATATCTATGTAACACAGTTCATTAATTTACAATAATCATTGTACTGTGTTGTCCTGAAGTTAACACAAGTCTGATTATGATTTAGCGTGCGTCTAGACAAGATCCCTACTTAGATCTCTGCCGCATTGGTACAGTTAAGTAAATTGTCTATTCTAGTCAGCTAAGCGACAAAGACACACGAGCATGGACCTGCATCTCATGGACTCCATATTTGGCTCCGTCGTCGTATATTGCAATCTCTTTACCCGCTATCCATAAGTAATTTGAATGAGGAAATCAGTCGCCCTGGCCACTACTACGTAGTGTGTTGTTTATTACAACAAAAAAGCTAGCATTGCTTATTGTAAATCGCGTACAATTCACATGGCTGTTGTGTTCCTGTTGACATTGTGTGTTTCAGATTGTTTCACAACTGCAAATTGTTTTTATAATTTATGTTTGAACATTTTGTTTTTATGTGACCAAATGATGGATATATGGGAGGTATATAAAACGTAATTGATGTGAAGGTTATGGGAAGCAGCTGCAAGTGAGCTGTTTGTAGTAGTAGTCTAATGAGGGTGACATCGCAGAGCTATTTATGAAACATTACGAAATATTGCAATGATGAATGAATACCTACTTTTAGATTATTATATTTATATATATTTCAGATTTACATAAATATGAATTACTAGTTGCGCCCCGCGGTCTCACCGGCGTAAATTTCGATCCCTTGCAAAATAGAAAATCATCCCATGGCATCCCAAAGGAACATTTTTTCGGGATAAAAAGTTTTTATGTGTTACTCCAAGTTACACTCTATGTGTGTGCCAAATTTCATGAAAATCGGTTCTGTAGTTTTTGCGTGAAGGAGTAACAAACAAACATACAAACAAACAAACAGACAAACTTTCGCATTTATAATATTAATTGGATTAATTTAGCCTGTTAAGAATTATTAATTTACCGTATCGCGAAATATTGCAATGATGAATGAACTACCGATTGGACTTCGTACAGTAATATCCAACATCGCTTACGAATCCATCCGCCATCATAATTGCCATATTCATTTCCTAGAACCCGAGCTGCATGCAAATTGCGCACCAAGAGTTTTGCAAGGTGATGCGATTGCGACACTGCACGGGAAGTTGTAACGCTCTTCAGTCATTTCGCTTTCTTTACTACAAGACATCTTCACGCCAGATTCCTGGCGAGGTAGGCAGAGAGAAGGGTGTAGCACGATTCTTCACGCTTGCCTTCCTCCTCTCCTTCCGACGTTTATGACTCTCATCATATACAGTTGCTTTTTGTGAAGGCTCTGGGCAACTCCAGCTCAATCTGGTTCTGAGACGTCAGGCTTGTAGGAAGATAAATGAGACTTCGGACCTTATGGACGACCAGCATCGCCACGCGGTTTTACCCGCTTAACCCGCGTACACTAAAGCGTTATGGTATATACCCTATAGCCTTCCTGGCTAAATGGACTAACTAACACTGAAAGAATTTTTCAATTTGGACCAGTTGTCCCAGAGATTATCGCGTTCAAACAATCAAACTCTTCAGTTTTATATATTAGTACAGAGTATAGATATAACACACGGATAATGCTTGCCTAATGAATTTCCCTCCTTGGGCCAATCCCTCCAAGCTAGTAACAGGGTACATACTAGTAAGCTGACCGAGTGAGAGGCGAATTCAGCAATGGCGCTAGTCGCTACCTCTTTGTTAACTTCTACTTTGTAACGTGACTTTCACGTTGATCGTTTATACTACAAATTTTCACACATTCAGATTGTTGTTCATTTATACTATAGGACTAAATTCTATGGTAGACCTTTCTAGGCACCACCACAAGACGTCCCTTAAGTCTAAACAGGACCGAAAAGATCTTATAGGCAAAATAAGATTAAATAGTAAAACAAGCAAAAGTTGAAGAAATATATATGTATATCAAAAGATATTAAATATCTAAAGATTTACACTCGTTCACATCTTTAGTCTTTATTTATTTATAAAATCGTTATATAAGTTTGTAATAATATATGACATATTACATTTAGAATATATTTTCCCAAGGTATCTTAGCAGCATTTTTCACAATCGCACGAAGCATCCCGCTTCCAAGGACTTTGAAGCCGGTTTTTTGCATTCCCAGAGAGCGGAGCGTGTAATTGATAAAAACTGAATGATTGAAATGTTTGTGGGTTTGTTTGAGGTCTTATGTCATTTAGAAAAATGCCTTGTGGCAAACGGGCGCACTATACATGATTGTGAACCTAAAAAAAGTTTTTGGAGAATATGAAGAGAGGAGATAAACTGGGAAAATAGCATGATGTTAAAATTAATAAGTTCTTAATACATAGATGCTAATAATTTTAAAAACAATTAGCCGTCACGACCGGGGAGGTGCCTCTCGCTTACACGAGGCCTGCGTAAAGTGACAGCTGTGCTGTCGCGTTTCGTACGGTATCTATATAGCCTGTGGCCCGTAAAGGTGGGAGGAGAAAGGAGGGCAACGCATCTGTATAGCCTCTGCGGATGTCTATGGGCGTCGGTAGTCATGAAAATGTCTCCGACTGCTCGTTTGCCCCCTATACCATATAAAGAAACAATTTTGGCTCATACATCATAAAGCTTTCAATACCTAATGGTCGGATTAGAGCTGTAGAACGAGCAATTGAGCCTTTTGATGACTACCGACGTCCATGGACATTCGCATGACTATTAGGGTGCTTTTATAAAGAAGCAGGTTTCCAGCGCCGAAATCGGCCTGTAGTGACCATCATGTCGTCAACTTCATCGGACGACGACTTATTTATTATGGAAAATAGTTATTTAAAATGTTTGTATAATATATTAGTATTTATTATATTAGTATTATATTAATATATTAGTATTTTGAAAATGCAGGACAATGTATCTCGTGTCATACTCGTATAAGACTTGTGTTCATTAAACATTGTTTTTCCAAATAAATGTTAATATTCTTGGCAGTGCCACGATGCATTCATGTAGCAGCACTTGGGCCGGCACGATTGAGGTGTTTCACCATTTCGGCTACAGGCCGATTTCGGCGCCGGGAACCTGCTTCTTTATAAAAGCACCCTTACGCAGATGCGTTGCCCTCCCATCAAAAGGGCCACCGGCTACTCACAAACCGCACGAAACGCGACAGCGACGCTGTCACTTTACGCCGCGGCCGGTATCAAGTGGGCAAGAGGCACTTCCCCGGTCGTGCCGGCCCAATTCCGTTGCATAGGAGGATGTAGTCATGCACCATGCATGGCACTACGTATTTTTTTTCTTACTTGTGACAACATTCAATAATAAATCGTCCAATATGTGTGTAGAGTATATCAGTATAGGCATGGGTGCCATTGAAATGCGTGCACCTAACGGAGTTAACGGGGCCTGGGCTTAGCTACGGTATTGACAGTTCGCTTATGGTGCGCCGGCTTCCGGAGTCTGCGTGCCCACATACATCTAGCTGTGTTCCGAATACTACTGGTAAATATAAAGAAACAAAGAAAGAAAAAAAAATTTACTAAGAGCTACACAAATGTAAAATTACAGACATTACAAATGAAAAAAATGTAAAATTACAGACAATACAAATGAAAAAAATGTAAAATTACAGACAATACAAATGAAAAAAATGTAAAATTACAGAATATTACAAAAAAATAAATAGGTAATTGTATGTCTTAGATACACTTTGACGAACAACTAAGGCTTCGTTCAATTATTACGTAAGCACTGGCATTTGCTTTGCTTATTTCTTTGCAAATTCTAGAAATATTTACAATGATTTTTGCAGAAAAGGGGGGTGGGGTGGGGGGTTAAAAATTACAAAGAATCTACTTACGTGATACATGAATGATCCCTAATCAGATATAGATGAAATTTTGCATTTACGTGTAGATGGATATTACAATCTAAATAGCATAGTTATCACTTTTATTATTATTAGGCTGAAAATAGCGTGCTGTGTCCCACTGGACAAACTCCTCTCTAATCTTCTTTCACTTCTCTTTGTGAAGTGCTAATTAAAGCCAATCCTTTCGGAAGGAGATTAGGAGTCCAGCTCGTCTCGCCATCGCCGATTAAATCACTTTTATTTTCGAAAAATATATTTCGCTCGGGGATCTAGTTTTAGTTAATATACACTTATATTATAAAGTGGAAAACTTTGTTTGTTTGTTTGTAATGAATATGCTCCAAAACTACTGGACCGATTTTAAAAATTCCTCTATTACATTATCCACGAGTAACGTAGGCTATATTTTATTTTGGAAAAAATAGGGGTCTGTAAGATATTTGGGTTTTTCGGACACAAAGTGTAAAAAATCAACCAGAAAAGTTACTTATTTTGCGTACGCTGCCTAAAAAGATAGAACCATAAATTATTGTTCTAATTAATTGTAGTTGTAGTTCTTAGATAATATTTGGTATTTAAATTATTAAAATTGGACGTCTGGTTTTGAAGTCATGGCGAAAACTTAAATTATAATATTTTATATAGGAGCGGCTAATAAATTGAATGTTATCAATATAAAATCGAGTTTGTTTCGCCGGTTCTTCTCAGGACAGGGCTAGGGTTGAACCGGTGGTAGATGAATTTTTTTTTTTGACGTTCAAAAAACAAATTTTTAAAATTCTATTTTAAAAATTGCTATAATCAATTAATTAAATTTTAAAAATATTTTGATTTTGAGTTAGTTAAAATAATAATATTTAGAATGTTTTACGGGATTTTGATTATAGGTATATATTTAAATTTTAATATGTAAAAATTAGGTGAGAACACTTTAGATAAACGCTAATTTGTTCGTGTTTTACGGGCTCTTAATCTGGCACCCCGAAAAACACAAAAGATATCCATGGCACCACTGTGGTGCCATCCGCACGGTGACCGTGAGCTACGGCGCTCTATGGGGAGACATGTGTCTAGCAGTGGACGTCGTCCGACTGAAGATGATGAAAGGAAAGCCGCGGCGGAGCGCTAGTACTTCATAAGCAATGAACGCTGTGCCTAAATTTAGTAACGTACTTCACACTAGCTCTAGAGCGCTAAGTGGCCTGGTGTTAGTGTATCATTAGTGGTCGATGGAGTCATCGCTGACATCTTGATGGGTATATTGCGACTCTAGTTTTATGACGTCATCTTTATAGTAATGTTAGTTCCTACTTTCAGTAACATGTTGCAAATGAAAAGACGCAGAATATACAGGCCTTTGCAGAATGCCTATACAGGTTTTCTCCTCACTTTCTATTTGATTGTTTTACTAGAAAGCATTCTACAGCAAACAGCATACAGCAATCGGATCTCGGAATAGTATGTGATGATCATAACTCTACCAGAGTTTCATAATAGGTGTGCTATGTTGCAAGGCCGGCTTGGCCGCTTGCATGTCGAGAAGTTTGAGATAAGGTGGAGTGGAAGAAAGCAGAAGAAATCTGTCAAGGTTATTTCTTAGCAAAAACTATACATGAAAAGAATCGTTTCAATGGGACTATCAAATTTAGTTAGTAAGTTTAGCAACAGATTCTCAGTAAGAATCGATCTGTAATCGAAATCTATGTCTACGTTATCACTTATCAGGTATGTTGTTGTCTTGTTGTTGTACCTCAGTAACAACTATTATCCAACTAAATATAATATCGTTGTTAGTTCCATGAGAAGCATATCTGAGCATAACTCAGAAATTTTTAAGCCGCAACGTCTCTACAAGTTTTTTTTTTATATTGGACATTTGAAAACGAAATCAGATTGCCCAATAGATGCTTAGTCGAAATTACTTTAAGCGTATCGTCAAAATCATACTAAATATATCACAGTAAAGAATAAGCACAATAAGAAATACAATCTCAGATCTCATATAGAGACGACGAGACGATATAATTATTAATATGTTTTATGTGTCCATTGTCTCTACATTCGCATGGATTCAGATATGATTGTCACATCATCCTCATAAGAAGATAATGACTTCATAGTGTCTTAGACGTACCTTTTTTATTGAATATGGAGACAGGCGAGCTACCGTCGACGACATGTCTGTATCTGTTAAAAATGTTCCCTTCATCCATTGAAGAAGAACTCACAAGTCATAAGGAACGGGACTGCAACGCTGTGATTTTGCGGCGGGATCAGTAATCATCTGATCGAGAGGTACCTCTAATGCTGCAATGTAGCATGCCTATTACCTGTCCACACACTTGCTTTCATAATATATATATATATTATAGGGGGCAAACGAGCAGGTAGTCAGTGACTACCGCCGCCCATAGACATCCGCAGAAGTAGGTGTCTTGCATATGCGTTGCCGGCCTTTAAGAAAGAGGAATGCGCTTTTCTTGAAGATCCCTAAGTCGTATCGGATCGGAAATACCGAGGGAGGCAGCTGGTTCCATAGTACTGTTGTACGCGGTAAAAATGGCGTTTATTATATCGTACAGTACTACATTTAGTAATATCTGTTTAAATCGAATCAAAGATCTCAAACATTATTCGATAAGAGTCCCAACGACTGATCGTTTTGCGTTGTAGGAAACCAATTCCCTGCAGTAGCATCGAAAAACTTGGAAGTCAGACAATGCGTCCACTGAGAGAAGTACCGACGTATCAAGGCATGCATATGTAAATAGCGTTAATTACACAGCCCCGTGCATGAGATTATGCACTATGCAGAGCACGATCAGAGCAGTGTAGTTGTGCAACGCCGACCAAGCCAACTAAATCGTTGTCAGAATTCTGAAGACGCAATCTGTGGTTCCCAAAGTGCTACAACCCCATATGGGTTGTAGCAGCAAGTTCCCAATACCTCCCAACAGCAAAGGATCCATGGGACTCACATCTAGGCTGTATTTAGGGAAAAGGCAGCATGACATTGGTAATTTTCACCTTTGGAGAAAAAACAAGCTATCCTACAGGGCTCGTTCAATATATCAATGCTACCCGCAATATAGTTTGGGAAACCCTGCTCTAAATAATACCTTAACGTATGTAAGTGTTCTTAATTTTAATTCGTATTACATGGGCAGAGGAGAGGCCACGTTTGGAAAGACGAATCTTAATCGAATATCGGTTCACTGTTGGCTGGTTTTTTTTAATTAACGCCAAAATAGCCGATTTTCTGTGGACTGCCACTTGCAACCGCCTGGATCATGGTTGTATCACCTGGTGAAGGGTCGAGATAGCCCTCTTACCATAGTAAGAGGTAGTGCCACGCTGTATGCTTGCATGCAGCCGAATTGGGCCGGCACGACCGGGGAGGTACCTCTCGCTCACACGAGACCGGCGTAAAGTGACAGCTGTGCTGTCGCGTTTCGTGCGGTGTGTAAGTAGCCGGTGGCCCATGGAGGTGGGAGGAGAAAGGTGGGCAGCGCATCTGTATAGTCTCTATGCAGATGTCTATGGGCGTCGGTAGTCATGAAAATGGCTACAACTGCTCGTTTGCCCCCCTATACCATAAAAAAAAAAAATACACTGGGCTGGTCCCACATTTTTTTATAGTAAAACGGGGTTAAGCAGAAGTCGGAGCCCTATAATTGACATTTGCATTATTCTTTTGGAGTTGGTTTGCCTTCCTTTCCTCCTCCCCTCCAATTGGCCACCGGCTAATCACTCAACGGAAAATATAGGTCAGCCAGCAAGCTTTTCTTACTACTACAGTTCACTTAAATTGACATTATTTTGTTGACAGCTTGAGTTATTCTTTGTGAAGAATGTAAGGAATTTCGCACTGTTTCGCCTGGATTAAGTAAAGACTTGAGTACATAATTAAAACGGTGCGTATAGCTAAGCTCAGAGAAACGTCTGTTTCAATAAATGGGCACGTACCAAAATGTATGTCCTTATGGAAAAAAAATATCTTATTTTCCGTTACGAGTTGACTCATCGTCTTGAATCATCGTAGGTACACGTATGTAGATTGAAAAGGATGTACTACCTCAACCAGCTATAGGTAAAGAAATAAGTACGCACTAGAATGCCTATGAGATTGCTTAACGCATAGCCTATCGTCCAACAATAGGCTGCTGATGATGATGATGATGATGATGATGATGATGATGATGATAGCCTATGGAATGTAATATCGAAAGTATAAAGGTAGAGTCAACATCGAAACGCATTACAGAGTTGATTTCAAGAAGTACGCTTATTTCGTAAAAAAGAAATAAAAATGGTAGAATAATTATAATTATCTACTGACCAAGGAGAGGAGAGGAGGGGCAAGTCGGGGCTGTTGCCCCCACTGAATTCTCTTAACCTCGTCCTACCTCTACTTACTATCAGTAAGTCTAAGTACTACTTAAAATCAAATTTGCCTCCCCCTGGCTCCGAAGCTGGGTACAAGATTTGCCCCCTCCGGCTCAGAACCTCGGTACTCCCATGACTAGAATGGTATATTTTCGGAGCTGAAAGACGAGAGGACTGATATTGGTAATCTCGAGGGTCGACCGCAGAAGGTAGTGGACCAAGGACATCACAAGAAGAAATACGTAACTAATTAATGCAATTTCCACTGTTTATTGATTTACATCAAGGATAGTAAAGGATACCGCTCTATTTCCGATAAGTAACTACCTACCTAATTCAATTAGAAAGTCAGTCACTCAGTAGCGTAAGTTACAGCGTAGTTTCAATTTATTCCAACAGTATTATTCTAGTTACATATTAATAAAAACTAGTGGACCCGCGAAGATCGATAATCGATTTGGGTGAAACTTTTTTTAAGAAAGAAAAAATTAGAACTTTCAATACTTGCAAAAGACACACAGAAACTTCATGAATAGTTACGTGCATCATAAAGATCAATGTGTCAAACGCATGGTAGTGTGTACTGTGTGTAAAGTTTTATTGTAAATTATTATAAAAATATTTACAATTTTTTTTTAATATTAGCGTTCTGTAATTAATCATGTGTCATGTGTGCCAAATTTTATACTCCTTCGACCGCGAAATTTTCGTAAAAATGTTCCAAAGGTTTTTGCTTCACGTATTTATTTTAAAGATACTTGAAGATGTTATTTTTACATATTTATTATCCGTAAAATTGTTATTGCCACGTCATTTGTAATCTTAGTACTTACATTGAACATGATTATAATATTATTTTATACAATAAATGTACATTACTACTGTTTTTCCAAATAGGTGTCGAATACCTCTAACCTCTTTTCTTTCTTATCCTGGAAGGAAGGAGATAAGTTTACTTTAAAATTAACTGCTGATTATTCTTACGTATTTAAGAGGTTAAAATGGGACATTAAACCAGTCGCGATCTAAGTCGTTCTAGGAATGTTGAATATTTTAATATCATATTTATTATTTAGGTATGTTAGTTCTTACAAACCACAACTAAGTATATAATATCCGTACCTACAGATATGAGTTGTCATTTTATGTATAATATTGTTCAATAGGTTTATACAGTATACCATAGCTTATAATAAACCATGTCTTCTATACCAAGTAAAGGTCGAAGAAAACCTAGAGAAAGCTATTGTAAATATAAACTTATGCATTATGTATGCAATTAGTAGTCAAACTTACCTTAGTGGTTATGTGGCAATCCCATATAACTAAATCTTGCAATAATAATCACTATATACTCAGATATAAACAAATAAAAAATTCTTAGAACTACTTTTACAAAACACAACACTCATATTTCGTATATTATGTTATAAAATGTACTTCGCACTTTCTTTTATATATTTCGTCAATATACAGTTCTTTGTTAATGTTTTTTAATAATAAAGTTCGTTATAAACATTATACAAAGGTTCGTTCGTTCGTTTCGTGTCGTTCAACCGGTATAACAAGACAAATCACAAAAGCCAAGCCGAGACCGCACTCAGGCGCGCCGCGGTACGCCGCCGCCTGTCCCCGCCGATACCTGCGTCCTGCACCTCTACTCTATAGTCTATACACAGACACATTGACTATATTATTATAACGACGGGTGAAAGGCAAAATGTATTAAGCGACACAAAAGGTGAAATTGAGTAACCTATATATACATATATTCGGAATCAGCAATTTTTTCTGCGTCGAATGAGCTTACTCTCATTCAAATCTGAGCACTTTTTTGGTGGTTAAACCAATCGAAATTTTGGGGTCGTATGAACTGACACAAAAATTTGGCAATTTTGTGCAAGTGTCATTAAATACTTATTCTTTGGTAAAAATTGCAGCTTCAGCGATTACTTATTCCTTTTCTTATTTTAAAAACTAACGTTGCTTGAAACATCTTGCCTTGCACAAAATAGTAGTCTATATTATGTCGCATAAAGAGTGTTATCGGTAAAAACTAAAAAGTGCCGAAATTGAGTATTTTGAAGGCAAATTACACTCGTAAATGGAAATAATCTATTGAAGATCAACTTTGGTTCCGCATAGCACAAATATTTTTATAGGATCTGTTTTTACAGATATACCTAATAACTTTTGTTATAAATTGAAATTTATTATTATTTACGAAGAAAAAGGTATATTTGGAACTCATGTTTTCTAATATGTTAGTTTATTTACTTTCGAAAATCATGTTATCATAATCATTGTTACTATATAGAGTAAACTCTAGTTGTTAATGATAAAAAATCTCTATGGAATATCTTTGGAACAACACCTGTGTCGCAAATATTTTTTAAATCGTTTGTACTTAGTTTTAATAATTTCTAACTTAGCATTTCACATACACACACACAAACACAAAAATGTTTGGAAGGGTGCTTAGGTAAAAATGAATTGCACTAAAATTATACTATCGTGTCGGTAAAGCTATTTACATTTGATGCACATAATATACTTGCAAGGTAGTTAATACGTTTTGCTTTTATCTAAACAACTTGCTACACTACTTAAAACTTTTTGCCTGCATCAATGGCGCATAAAGCAATTTGGCTTGCTCTAAAAAGTGGACACTTTGTATGAAGTGACAATTATTTTTGGAAATAATGAGTCTATAAGTCTTAATTTAAAATAATACAATGCCTAACGTTATTATAAATCTTTTACTAAAGAACCTACTTAAATTTACATAATAGTTTTTCCGCAATAAATTTATTTCCGAAAATGCAAACTTTGAATCGCTCTCCTGTAAAGTTTAGAAAATGTCGCTTTTTTTTTGCCTTTCACCCGTTTTTTTATTATTTTTTACCGATTTATATTATATTCGTCTAGATACCGTGATAATCGCACAAAAGCGCAGCAAAAAATCTGTATTATTATGGTAGATAAGATGATGCGTGTCATCTGGAACGTTACGCGATAATGTACTCGCAAATAAATTAGAAATATACCGGTTTGTTCTATCCCACTGTGTCATCGATACGTTTTGCAATTCAGTTAGTAATATTAAGAAATGACGAGTATTAATTTCACAATTTATTTGATTAAAGAATTACGACTGGGGTGTCCATAGATAATACAGTTTAATCTGAGCAGGAAGGGGGGAGGACTTCCTTATATTTTCGAACTCATTTTTTTAAATATCATTTTGCCACCTAGAGCGAGGATCCCCAAACTATGTTTAATAATGGTCATTGGTCAGGATAGATGACGTTTATCCATTCGGTAATATGTCAAACGTTAAAAAAAAAATATAAAAAACTAATTTCAGATTTAAAAATAATAAATTTGACAATCTTAACGAAAGATGACAGATGAAAAGTCAATAATGAGATTTTTTGTTTGTTGTCTGTATGTATATCCAGGCTAAATTAAAATAGTACTGTATAGAATATTAATGACTAACAGGTCGGATCAACATAAAGGCTACATATTATCACGCTATACACTCGGGGCCCGGGGGGAGGAGCTGTGAATTCAGAATCATTCAGAAGAATTGAAAACCTCCATTTTTAAAGTCCGAAATCCATGCAGGCGAAGCTGCGGGCGGACGCTAGTCAAGAATAGCTTACTCTTATTTAACCGTTTCAGTGCGGATGACACGGCAGCCGTGTCATACGTTTCTTTAACGTGTGGCGTATGACACGGGAGCCGTGTCATTTTTAAATCGATTATATCTCCCTCAAATTACATTTACGAGGTTCAACCCTGAACATAACTTGCATAATTTTCATCAAGCATCAAGCCTGTATGCATCGTT